>APFE030532745.1:0-18310 GCA_000404065.3 Pinus taeda
GAGTGCCCCATTCTCTGTGACTTTTAGGCATATGATGATTTATCCACGTGGACCGCATAGAGTCATTCCCAATTAACTTTTCAAACACGTTACTTGTTATGACCTCAAGATTCGTAGTACATCCCAGTGAGGTTGGATCGGGTCACATTACAAGGACCAGAATTCATTCTAAAATGCTACACAAGCGGTTCATAGAAAAGAAATATAAATGTCAACAATAAGGTTCACTGCCTTTCCACATGAATTTCATGGCACACTTCGTTATGCTGGTTCATGCAAACCAAACCCTGGCCATGGAAACATTGGCTTCCTTATATATAACGACCGTGATGGCACTGTTTTGGAGGATTTCAGCGCATATGTTAATATTGCTTCAGACTAACCAGCAATGGTGCTCATTACAAAGCCCAAATCGCTGGTCTTCAACATGATCTGTGGTGCGGCATCACCCACATAACCGCCCTTGAACATGTTGAGCTCCTTATCTAGCAGGTAAGATGTCCTGTGCTCTTTTGCCCATACAATAATTAATATATTATCAGTGCATTTGAGGGGAATTGTTGTCTTTCGTGACATTGATTGTATATTGTGTAGGTGAAGGGTAAGTGGAAGGTGCGCAGACCCTCATTTCAGAGGTACTGCAACAGAGTTCGGCAACTGGCTTCATAGTTTCTAAGCATTAAATTGGAGCGTATATATTCCAAAGATAATTTTGATGCATGTTCCCTAGCCCACGCAGGGTTTTACAGTACATTTGTAGATCGAAGTAATTGTGTAGAGTGTGAGATTTTGCAGAGGTGTAGCGACCCAGAGTCTACGAAGAATTATATTTTGGAGCAGAGATGCTATGGTTACCACAAAACGAAATACATTCTGGAGACCATTGAATGTCAGTTACCCGAATGCTATACTGTTGTTCGAAAGTTGTGTAACGATATAAGGAAGATGATGATTCTCTATTCGCTGCGGAATAACAGAACCAGGTGTCCTTTTTAGGTATTTATCAGGGTTTTTTAATCTGGCAAGGAAGCTAGGACTTCTTTCCCATTTTGACGGCTTCCGGTGTACCTACTGATTTCTAATTGGTTTTGAGGCAACAAATTTTGAGTAGTTATCATTTCCAACGATCTAAATGCATAAATTATTAAAATCAAATGAGAGGAAGCATTGGTCTTGACTTATTTTTTTCGATAAATTAGCCATTTTCTGTTTTTCCAACTTTCCATGAAAGGTTGTGAACCTTGTTCCGGGATTGAATGTAAAGGAGTCATCTAACAAGGTGGAGGAATTGCCCAAATTCTGGCCAAGGAATTGCCCGGATTCTGGCCAAGGAATTGCCCGGATTTCGGCCAATAGTTGTCGGAATCTGGGTAGAAATTTGGAAAAAATCTTGTAGAAACATTGTTTGAATCATGTTTTTGATGGTGGAAATAGATTCTGCACCATCAAAAATGTGTAGGACACGTAAAATTTTGAAGTTTAAGAACTTTAACTTAGATTTAGAAAAATCCTTGCTAGATTTTCTCTAAATATAACTGGAATTTTCATAACTTTCTGGGTAATTCCTCTGGCTAGTTAGACTATGGCGATTGTAAAGCCTCCATGATCATTCTCAAAATTATAATAACCTAAATTTGTTGTGACTTGTGACTAGTGATGTGACATCTCCAATCAACACATATAATATATCATATAAAATAATTTCAAATAAAAACAAAATGATATTAAGTCAGACATTTAATAATGAGAACATTTGAAAAATCCCACTACAAAAAGAAATTAAACTTAAAAATGAAATGCGCATAACCTTTACATTAATGTCACGGTACAATTTTGATTTTTTGGCTTTTCCGTGCGATCCTGGTGTACACCTTTACAAAAATGTCGATGGTATCTTTAACTCGGATTAGATTTTATCGTAGCTCACACAATATTATGCATCAAACTAGTTGTTCATTTACCCTAGCATTTAATCCCTCTGCCTGTACATGGAAACGTGGCATGGCATAAAATCACCTCGACTTCCGGCCACATTGGGGTTCACAACACTACTACGGTACAGTCTAAGGGTCTATCATCGAAAGGTTAGGGACTTTCAGCAGTTTGTTCATATTTTTCTACTCGGTTTCGATACCTTGGTGCTTCCTCGCTCCTCGACAACTGGTTCGATTCAGTGGCTGGAGCGTTTGACCTAGTTTATCCTGTGGCTGATGACACTAGACACATTACCTCTGAACTTCATACTGGCTATTGTGTGGCTCCCATTCTGCAACTTCAGTGAGGGCTTTACATTTAGTTGTCTTCCCTATTTATTATTATTATTTTTGTTTTGGGTTTATTCTGTTATGTCTTAAAGATTCTGGGTTCATCAAGTACTACAATTTCATGTTTTCACTGCAGGATACAAGGTTCTAGGCCCGAGGGTTTCCATGTAGATGGCTCAAAGGAGTATGGCACCCTTACCAGTCTTCTGCGCCATTAGTGGTCTTGTACTCAGAGACAGACAGGATAATGCATGATAGTTTCGGTTTATCTGATATGCCTTCCCAGATTCGAGCTAGTTCTGTAATGTTGTTTAAGGGTTTCAGACAATTTTTGTGGGAATGCCTCTTTGTGTTGGAGACTCTATATAAATACATTGAGAGTTCGGTAACTATGTTTATTAAAAGGATGCATTGGGGTTTCGTTCGGTTACCGATTGGAACCCTTAGTTGCTTCACTATATCCATCTTCCGACCACGATTCAGGTCTCGTCATAGTATATATTCCAGATGTATAGACTCTCGGTTGTAAAATTAATGGATTGTCGATTTATATATATATATGTCTTTATATGTCTCTCTTTATTCGAGTTTCGCGTTTTCATTTCCCTAAGGGTAACAATGCTTATTACTAATCTGATTATAATTTTATCTGTGATATTTTATGTTTGTTCTGCTCCCTCTAACGCATAATGTTTTGTGCATTCACTTTGTTATTTTCTGGAAGATGTATTCAACTTTGTTTAACTTTGGTGTAAAACTAGATCTTTAAATAGGAGTGGTAGAGTCTCGCCACTCATTATGTATCTAAGGATGTACTTTTCTTGCACATAAATTTTAATTCAGACAGGGTTGCCTGCATCAAATCGCAGTTCCGACACTAATATTTTACAATAGGTTCTCAACATTTTATTTTGAGTCCCGAATATTTGTCATTTTTGCTCTAGCTCTAACAGTTCTTACCGTTGCATGCCTAGGGTTGAAGAGTTATTTCATCTACTCTCTCTACTTACGTGATTGTAGTTGTGTTAATTGGGGTATTGATTTCTGGTTCATTGAGTACTCTTAGTCTACTTTGGTTATTAGAGTTATTTATAACCCTTTATGAATGAGTTAACAGGTCCTCTATGTCTATGATTGAAAGTAATTCAACTCCATTCATTTAGCCTTTTAAAGAATAAGCAACAGATCTTCTCTATTTTTAATCTGAAGGTAATCGATCAAAGCATGAAACAACAAAACTTCCTCTTTTTTTAATTTTAAAATATTTGACTCTACTGGTTAACCCTATTAAAGAAAAAAAGAACAACAGAACTTCTCAGTCTTCGACTTCCTGTGGATATTTCTCACTACATAAAAATGTCCAGGTGATGGAAATTTAGCAAACAATATTTTTTTCTATCGAAAGCTCCTAAGAGAACTAGGGTTTTCATTACAAACTAAAAAGTGGTCCTATCTTAAGTGCCTACGTTCTTCGGGGGTTGAGCAAAAAGCAAGTCAGGTCTATTTTCTTCCTTATAATTCTGGTGTTTCTCTCTCTTCTAATTATTCAAAAAAATGTACTCTGGAGATAAGATTACTCTTTCTCCCTTCACACATAAAGAATTCATACATTCTACTAAGGAACAAGATAATTTGTAAAGGTGTTGCATATCTGGTTCTTTAAAAAGAAAAAGAGAACTCACTAGTAGATGCCACCTCTTATCTGCTACTCTTTCTCCACCCATCCATGAGATTTGTCTTATAGACCAAATCTGCCCCCAAGCTTACTTTCCAAACTTGAGTCCTCTGCAAGTCTTCTTGCATAGAGTGTTATGTTATCTGCTCATCACCAGACTTAGCATCCTTTTCCGTCTTTCCGTCTGACCTATCAGCACAGATTTTTCCTTCCCTATACTACTTTTCTTTTTGGAGCATCACACAGTAAGGGGACGTAGTTAGGGTTTTTTCCAGGCAACTGCCTTTTTCCAACTTCCCCTCTTGAGAAGTTACAAAGTCTTCTTTATTCAAAACATTTTCTATTTCAAAGTTAACAACATTGTTTAACTTTAACAATAACAACCATAATCTCCAGTTTACTTCTTAATATGATAAAAATAGAATATTACAATATATCTGCTTACTATAGTAAAATAAAATATTTTCAGCATATCAGTCTTACTATGGTAAAATAAATATTTACAGTATGTTTGGGAACATCACATCTCCCGCCCTGAAATCAAACATCGTCCCGATGTTTCCCGGTCACAAAAAATTTCGGATATTCTTCTTTCATGAGCTGCTCATCTTCCCAGGTATCCTCATCCGGTCCAAAGTGCTGCCACTGCACTTTAACCTAGGTGATGGCTCATTTCGACAGCATTACTTCTCTTCGTTCGAGTATACTCTGCGGCTTGACCGAGAATTCTCCTTCCAGATTGACTTGAAACAAATAGAACCTAAATGAGCTTTTTTCCTCTAATATTAAAATTTATTTAGGTCTACCCAAGAACCCTTTTATTTGAATATCTTCCCCACTGAATATATGCTTAGGATCATAAATGTATATTTTTAAAGCAAACACATGAAATACATTGTGGACCCAAATATGGCTTGGTAGGGCAAGTTGGTATGCCACTAGCCCAACCCTTGCTAATATTTGAAATGGCCCACAAAACCAGGGTGCTAGTTCGCTACACCTGCTCCATTGTAGCGTACTCTTCTTAGCTTGTATTCCCACATACACATGATCACCCACTTAATATTCTCTAAAACTTCTCTTCCTATCAGCAAAATTGTTCTGCCTATCTTGGGCCGCCTTTAAGTTGCTTCGTACCATTTTTACCATTTCTTCCATCTCTTTTAACATTCGGGTGCCAACAATAGTTTATCTCCAGGTCCCCCCCAACTAGAG
The DNA here is from genome assembly GCA_000404065.3 of Pinus taeda. Lineage (NCBI taxonomy): Eukaryota > Viridiplantae > Streptophyta > Pinopsida > Pinales > Pinaceae > Pinus > Pinus taeda. The sequence continues at coordinate 5,155 of APFE030532745.1, forward strand.
GGTGTGCGGCATTTTCTTCCATACAACACTTCAAATGGGCTCTTTTTCATAACAGTATGATAGCTATTGTTGTATGAAAATTCAACCAAATGTAGATAATCTTCCCATTTTGACGGTTGTTGCATCACGAATGATTTCAGCATGTCTTCCACCATTTGGTTCACCCGTTTGGTCTACCTGTCTGTTTGAGGGTGATAGGCAGTGCTGAAATTTAATTGAGTCCCTAACCCTTCAAACAGTGTCCTCCAGAAGGTTGATGTAAATTTTACATCACGATCAAATATTATGGTTTTTGGTAATCCATGTAACCTCAAAATATTTTGCATGAAGATATTCGCAATCTACACCACTCTAAAAGTGGATTGTACCAATATAAAGTGGGTTGATTTGCTTAATTTTTCCACCACCACCATGCCAGAGTCGTTATTTCTTTTAGATTTGGTTAATCCAATTATAAAATCCATAGAGATGATTTCCCACTTCCATTGCGGAATTGGTAGTGACTGCAATAGTTTCGCAGGGTGTTGATGTTCCGCTTTTACTTGTTGACATTCCAAGCACCGTGACAAATATTCTGCTACTTCTTTCTTCATGCCCGGCTAGTAGTACTCCTTTCGAACTGTGGTAATCAATTTTTGGTACCCTGGACGTCCCATGTAGGGACTCTTATGAAATTCATCCAAAATCAGACTTTTAATGTTACCTTGGTTGGGCACATATAATCTTTTTTTATATCTCAACATGTCGTCAACATTCATCACATAAGCTTGCTAATATTCATTGCTGGTTGGATTTTGAGCTTGTTTTCCTACTTGCTGATATCTCAGATCTTGATCTGCTGCCTCCTTAATCACTTTAGTGAAGGTAGTCCGCCCTTCACTGTAAGAAATTTCGTAGAGTTAATGTACGTTTCGACTTAAGGCATCCGCTACTCGGTTCTCTTTCCCTTTCAAATGTTTCATTTCGAAATCAAATCCACTCAGAAAATCCACTAATGTGCCTGCCTAACATTTAAGGTAGGTTGATTAAAGTAACTAGTCAGGCTGTGGTGATCCATCATTAGCAGAATTGTTTTGCCCAACAAATAGTAACACCACATCTTTAAAGCATGAATAACAACTACCAACTCCAAATCGTAGGTAGAATATTTCTGCTCATGTTCCTTTAACTTCATTGACTCATAATCAATTACCTTACCTTCCTGCATCAGTGCTCCTCCTACCCCTTCCTTACTTGCATCTGTGCACACCACATAGTCCTTACCGGAATCTGTTATGCTTAATATAGGCACATTGGTGAGCAGATGCTTGTGTTGTTCAAAATTTTTTTGGCATTCAACAATCCATTTAAAATTTTCCCCTTTTTTTGCAGGGAGGTGATAGGAAAGGGCACTCTAGAAAATCCTTCCACAAACCAGGATACAAGGTGCTAGGCCGGAGCGTTTCCATGCAGATGGCTCAAAGGAGTATGGCACCCTTACCAGTCTTCTGCACCTAATAGATACCGGGTAAGCCATTAGTGGTCTTGTACTCAGAGATAGATAGGATTATGCATGATAGTTTCAGTTTATCTGATATGCTTTCCCACCTTCGAGCTAGTTCTGTAATGTTGTTCAAGGGTTTCGGACAATTTTTTCCGGAATGCCTCTTTGTGTTGGAGACTCTCTATAAATACATTGAGAGTGTGGTAAATATTTTTATTAAAAGGATGCATTGGCATTTCCGTCGGTTACCGACTCGAACCCTTAGTTGCTTCACTGTATCCGTCTTCCTGCCAGGACTCAGGTCTCGTCATAGTATATATTCCAGATGTACAGACTGTTGGTTGTAAATTTAATGGACTGTCGATTTATATATATATATATATATTTCTTTATATGTCTCTCTTTATCCCAGTTTCACATTTTCATTACCCTAAGGGTAACAATTCTTATTACTGATCTGATTATAATTTTATCTGTGCTATTTTATGTTTGTTAGCTCCCTTTAATGCATAACATGTTGTGCATTCACTTTGTTATTTTATGGAAGATGTATTCGAATTTGTTTAGCTTTGGCGTAAAACTAGATCGTTAAATAGGAGTGGCAGAGTCTCGCCACTCATTATGTATCTAAGGATGTATTTTTCTTGCACATAAACTGTAATTCAGACAGGGTTGCCTGCTTCAAATCATAGTTCCAACACTGATATTTTACAATAGGTTCTCAACATTTTATTTTGAGTCCCGAATATTTGTCATTTTTTCTCTAGCTCTAACAGTTCTTACCGTTGCATGCCTAGGGTCGAAGATTTGTTTCATCTACTCTCTTTGCTTACGTGATTGTAGTTGTGTTAATTGGGGTATTGATTTTTGGTTCATTGAGTACTCTTAGTCTACATTGGTTATTAGAGTTATTTATAACTCTTTAAGAATGAGTTAACAGGTCCTCTCTGTCTATGATTGAAAGTAATTCAACACTATTCGTTTAGCTTTTTAAAGAATAAGAAACAGATCTTCTCTATTTTTAATTTGAAGGTAATCTACCAAAGAATGAAAAAACAAAACTTCCTCTTTCTTTAATTTTAAAATATTTGACTCTACTGGTTAACCCTATTAAAGAAAAAAAGAATAGCAGAACTTCTCAGTCTTCGACTTCCTGTGGATATCTATCACTACAGAAAAATTTCCAGGTGATGGCAATTTAGCAGACAATATTTGTTACACAGTAATTTGTCACCATTGGTCACCGTCCCTGTTACCCTTGTTTTCATACATTGGAGGATACATTCCGGGACCTGTGAGCAGTGACATAGCCTAAAAACATTTGCATTATGTTCCCCTGAGCATGTACTTCATGTTCCCTGAAGACACCTTCTGCAAATTATCCTTGAAAAGTTCCCTTTTTCCATTGGCGCAGGTACACAGTGTCTTATCCGCGCCAATCACTGAGATCCTCAAAAAGGGGCGCGCCCATTGGCGCTCTGTCCTAGAACAACACTCGCGCCAACTAAGTTTGGTAATGAATTTTGGCAAACGCGTGCCCGTATGTTTTATCCTTTCAGATCATGAAATCTTTTGAAGGAAAAATCTATCTGATAGAGGTCGAGAGTCATCATCTATCCTTGACACCTATGCTCAGTAGCTTTTTGGAGATAATGTCGATCCACAATGGGTGTCCTGGTACATTGAACCTTCCTCCCTTCTCCATTTATAAAATTTTGTCCTCATGCATTAGACAAGCTAGTTTTGCAAGTTCTGGAGTAATGCTAGTTGTGATTATGCTTGTCTGGAGTGATAGTAAGAGTCTTGAAGCATAGGGAGGTTATGCTGCCAGAATCCTGAGAGAGAGAATGTCTATTGCAAGGCATACATAGCTGCTCGCCCAGCCAGAGAATAGGTTCAACGTCAGAACCTTGGTTGTATCTTTCTCTGCCTATTATTCATTAATAGACGACTATCATTATGTTTCCACTCTTATTGTCTTTATAATGATGATTGAGTTATATCCTTTCTGACCGATATATAGTTGCATCTATTGGATTTTATGCTTGTATTTGTGTCGTTCTTGGCATGTGCAGGTGTCCGTTCACGAGGATCGTGGGGATTGTGACCATCCGGAGCAAAGGAACAGGAGCGACGATTCTTCTACAAGTACTAGCGTTGGAATCCAGGTAGGCCCTCATCATCGATCTTTGATTTGCAATTAGGAACCTGCGTGTTAGCGTTGTTTGATTGTTGCTAGACCCCATTTGGGCTAGTGGGATCGCCTCTGTCCGCAGAGGGGATTTACCTGTTCAACAATTTGGCGACTCCACTGGGGAGTTTAGCTTGTTGTTTGATTTGTAAACTTTAGACGGAGCCTGAAGCATGGCCAGATAGCCTTCGAAACACTATTGCTTTACATTAGTGAAGTAGATCAAAGCCACTTCAGTCAATCTCCGGTTTGGTTTACGGATTGAACAACTTGGAGTTTGTCTTGCCTCTTTGGTTTTCTCTTGTTTGCTTTCTTGGATAGCTTTCTGGATTGAATTTCTTGTTGTTTCTTGCTTCCTGGCCTTCCTAGAGACTGTAAACCAAGCTTTGGACCGCTTGTTGTTCTTTTTGACTTGGCAAACTTTATTAGCGCGGCTTTTCCTCTAACAGTCGCGCCAGCTGGCACATGTTGTTAACTGACAACCCGCGCCAATCCATTTATAGCGTGAGTTGCAGCCTGACAGTCGCGCCAGACCTGTTAACCTTTTCAGATCACTTGTTTGCCAGCCTTCTGAGCTTGGATTTGTATCTTGCCATATCTTTTGCAGCTTCTGGAAGTGTGTTAGACCTTTGTGTGACTGGTTATTATTTTTATCCTTCAGTTGTTTGCTTATTTCTATCGATCTGTATCCTGGCCCTAGAACACCTAGTGGCTTTGCATGTCGAGCCTTTTGTGGGAAGTTGTGGTTTGATAATCCAGTCAACTTTTTGGTTCTTTTCCGCACTCTTCTAATGGTTGTGAAAGTTTGGTATTCTATGCTCCGATTGATTCACTTCTAACTTGTTTGGATGTTGCTTGACTTCATCTGAACTTAGATCACATGGTTCATTGAAAATCTTTGTGTTTTTCCTTGCTTTGACAGGTCATCTTGATGTTTCAGAATTGGTTCTATTTCCATTGAATGAATTGTGTTTGTTTACACTTGTGAATATCTCTTGAGGTGTGTTAAGTGCATCATGCTATCTTAAAACGAAAGAAAAACAAAAGATCTTTTTGCATTATATTAATTAGCATTTATTGTTATTTGTTACTTTTAAAAAGAAAACAAAAAAAAAACTTTCATTTCTTGTTATTAGCTGCGTTAGGATCTTTGTTAATCATTTTGTTTGTGTAAAGATCTCAACTCTCCTGTAGATAGAGTTCATTGAATGAAATGATATAATTTTTGCATATAGTTTGCATTTAGGAAGTTTCAAGAGATCACATATGGTAGGACCAAAAACCGAAACATAATTGATGATAAACTGTAAAATAAACTGAATGAACCTAACAACGCATTGGAACATAACGAAAATATTCTAGAGGTGTAGGTTAGAGACGTGTTCCGGCGTCTTTAAACCTGGTAGCTTACCATCGAGTGGTTGGGTGATTCCTCCACGGTGAAACGATAGGTGCCAGTACGGATTGTGCTACCACGTACCGTCGCATATATATTGGGAGACCCCTATAGGATTACAACCTTTTATCCATAGGAAGCCGAGTCTGCCGCCTTACAAGCCGTAATGCACTGAACACAGCATTCGGGAAGATTGACTGCAGTACGGGAAGTCCTTGGTTTTCATCTGATTACCAAGGTGTATAAGCAGTTTTACGGATTGTTTGGTAAACCTCTTGCCTAGTTCTCTAGAGTAGTCACTTTTGATCCTTTTCGGAATCCCTAAAAGAAAAGGTGTAAGTGAGCGTCTTGTCACTTCGTGCTCATTAAACATTCGAAGGAGACTAGAGTCATATTTTCGTCCTTTTCTCGACTCTTAAAAAATGAAAAGGTCATGTTCAGTGTCTTAAAATTTATTTGACCACGATAACGTATAACCCGGTTAAATTTTGTTTGCGTTAGTCTGAGTAGGGTCTCGTTCCGTTAGATTCCCTAGGATTTTGTGAAGTTCCATCCTGGCGGAATTACCAATCTCGTCTCCCGAGATACCGGTTGTGAGTAGAACTCTTCCTATTGTTCCAAGTATACAACCGCTTAACTCTCGTGCTCCAGGCGACGAGAATTACCAATTTTATTCGAACCCTATTTGGGAACCTTCTCAAAATGGTATCCCTTTTTGGGAATACACTTCTCGACAACCATTTCCTTCTGATATGGAAAACCCATCCCCTACTACGACTGACGAATCCGGTGTGCCATGGGATGAGATTCCCACCACAATCGAATCTACACCTGTTAGTAGAACTCCTGCTACTCGGGGACTACCTACTGGCTATAGAGCATTGCGTGATTTTCTGTCATCTCCCTTTCCGACTTCTATTTGGTCACCACCCGTTTTCTCCAATACGGAGTCTTTGACTCCACAACATCGCGGTACAGTTGTTACCTCAGTCACAACCCCTCCAACAATATCTGTGGCTTCTTCGACACCTATTTTTAGTCGACCTTCGACCTCTTTATTCATAGGTTTTGATCCTACATCGAATGTCCCACTTGAAGGGAAACACGATCAGTATCTACCACCTCCTAGGACTAGGACAGGTCCGCTGTCAATAGGAGAGGTTTTAGTTCCGCTGTCAATAGATTGGGGTTCCACCTTCTATCATGGTGGTCAAGCGTCGCATGCGCAACCCGAACAACCACCTCAGCAAAACCTACAAGGAAAATCCTTCCAAGGAAACCCTTTTGCCTCTAGTGGTCCATTTTTCACCTCTCATACGCAACCTACTGGTAATCCAGGCCAACCTTCCACTCAGCAAGCTCAACCTGGTATCCAGCAAGGCTCTCATACTGGACAAACCGATCAATCATTTGTTAACCCAAATCAACCCAACGTCCAGTATACCCAAGTTTCTGGACAAGCTTCCCAACCATTTGGTCAGCCAACTGTCCAGTATACTCAATCTTCTGGGCAAGCCGGTCAGCCTCAAACACAGTTGGGCCAATCATCTGCCCAGCCCACTTAGCCATCTGGTATGTTAGGACAACCTTCTGCCGCACAACAACAACCTCAGTATCAGCAGGTAGGTCAACCTTAGTATCAGCAGGTAGGCCGACCTCAGTATCAGCAAGGTTATCCTTCTGCTCAGATAGCCCAACGTACTCGGCAGTCTACTGGCGTTGCTCAACCCGGCCCTCAGCCCCAAGTGGGACCCCAAAATCCATTTGGTCCTCAAATGCAGGCTAGAGTTCAATCCCAAACATTTTATCAAACTCAGCCTGGGTCTCAAGCTCAATTTGGGGTCCCACCACAATACGATTATTAACAACCTCAAGGGCAACCTTTGTTTGCCCCTTACCAGAATTATCAACAACCATATGGTGCTTCTGCAGCATCATTTGGTAATCCATACGCTGGGGGGAAAAACACAAATCCCTACGGCCAACACACCATGGGGCCAAATCCGTCAGGGCAAAGCCCATGGGGGCAACCACCACCTGGTTGGAACCCGGGTGCTCCATCCTATCAGCAGCCCCAGATGTCTTTCAATCCTAAGTTACCATTCTTAGCGGCTTTAGAATTACCGGATGTGTCCAAACTGACTAATGATCCTATTCTTCATAATCCTTATTGGCCTCCGGTTCCGACCAAAATTCCTGGTGACTGTCCAAAATTTGATGGTAAAGCTAATGAAGATCCACAAGCTCATGTCATGACCTATCATCTCTGGTGTTCATCCAATTCATGGCTTGATGATTCAATTCGGCTTCGCCTTTTTCAAAGGACTCTCACTGGCTCTGCCGCTAAGTGGTATATTGAGCTCAATCGCGGACCCTTTCAAGATTTCAACTCATTGGCTATGGCATTCCTCACTCATTTTCAGTTGCCCATTCGTTATGAAACAGGCACACACCTCCTCACATCCTTAAGACAGACAACAGCTACGCATATCTCTGATCACATCCATGAATGGAGACGGCGTAGACGTAAGATTAAATTTTGGATTCCCGACTAGCTTCTTACGGATTGGTTCACGACTTCGTTCGTTCCTCCAATAGCTCGGGACATTGCTATGGGAGCGTGTGTTACTGAAGAGCAAGCTATCGCGCGTGCTCAATACCTCGAGTTGGTTTATTCTCAGTCAGGTACATTGTATGATTATTTGCCTGATGCCCCTAGACCAGGAACATCCAAAGCCCCGCCAACACCTACTGTTGATGGCATTATTGGGTCTATTAGTTCATCCTCTAAGAAAAATCCCGCTAATCCTGGGAAGCAGAAGTCAAATGCTCCAATTGAAACCACTTCTCAAGTAATACCTACTTCTAAAACTACTTCCGAGGTTAATGCCGTTCAGTCCACCACGACAGACAAAACCTCGAAAGCAAAAAAGAAAGGGAAAGCGAAAAATAAGCCAGAACAACCTAAACATGAACCCCCTAAACCTCAATCTGAGGAGAGTGCCAAACGCAAACCCAAGTATCCTTCTCTTATTTGTGATGAGGATCACTATACCAAAGACTGCCCTCGGCGGTCCGAAGTTAGTCGTTTGTTGAAAGGCGCTCCCGGGGTCCCTGCGGTGCTTAAAGAACCCTTTCCCTCACTGCAAACTGAAATGGTTGTTAATCCCTCTCAACCTCCCTCTTCCTTCAGTTCCCAAGTGTCCATGGCGGGAAAAATACCTGTTAATATCAGTACTCGAACAAAGGATTATCCATCTGCCGGGAAAGAGCCTGAGGTTCCCCCTAGTGCTCCTTCGTTCAGTTCAAGCCCTGTCCATATCGAGAGACCTAGTACTGAAACGCCTTTTCGACCCCCTCCAAAAGGAGTACTCCGGAAATCTTCCTACAACCCAAATGACCGTGCTGCTCAGCACTACAATATCATTGAGGATTTAGCCCAGACTCCATCGGCTATGTCCGCTTTAGAAGTTCTCCAGAGCTGCCCTTCTTAGAGGAAGTCCTTTCTATCCGCTATCGGCGGCATAGACCTGGCTGACTCGGATTTAATTACGTTTGACTTAGAACGCCACACGCATAGACTGCCTCTCCAAATTGCATTCCTTATACAGGTCATTATTGATAAGAAAACTATCCATCGTACAGTCATTGATGAAGGTGCTTCAACTTGCATCATGTTTGTTGCCTGTTGGAAAGCTATTGGATCTCTGACGTTGAGTCAGTCTCCCACCACCTTGGAAGCTTTTGATGGAAGAGCATCCTGTCCTTATGGTATGCTCCCATGTTTACCCATCTCTTTGGAAGGGAAAACGGTTGAGATGGAAGTTGAAGTCGTTGATGCTACTCTAACCTACAACCTCCTTCTCAGATGCAGCTGGATCTATGCAATGCAAGCTGTTTCTTCATCTTTCTTTCGTATCATTCGTTTCCCTCACCAAGGGAAGATTATTACTGTTGACCAGCTGTCATTCTTCGCTTCCTCTTCGGAAGGAACTATCCCTTTTGTGGAGCATACCTCCAAATCAACTAAGAGTCTGGGTCACGGGCTTTTCAAAGATCCCGCCCTTATGGGTGTTTTTCCAGCCCCGCCTTCGAATGTCGCTTCCGTCAATATGATTTCTACTTGTTCTCATCCGTGGATCCTCCCTCCCATCGACCAAGTAGATTCTTGGGGTGACTATATGCCATTGAGTCCTGCCGAACTCAACTACGTGGAAATCGTAGCTGCATCGGCTCCTTCTTCTGAACTTGCTCTTTCAAGCAAGATTTTCCACACGTTCGCTCCATCCTTAGGGCTTGTAGATCAAACTTCTTTGGATCGTTTAAAATAAACATTTTCTTCCGACGAAGCTATTATTGAGACTATGTCTCTCGAGGAACCTCCTTGGCACGATGCCCACCATCGTTCCTCGTTTCTCTCTATCCCTCAGGATATGCCGACTTGTATCCAGCCGTTTGCTCCTTGTTCCCCATTTCCAATCCTCCAGTCACCTGTTCAAGTTTATCAAGCTTCTTCTGAAGGTAATATGGCAAACATTACGCAAACCCAGCCCATCGACATCTCTCTCAAACCAGGGATTGTCGAACACATTAAAATTGGAGTCACTTGTACTCCTGAGGAGATTCGATTTTATTCAAACCTTTTTCGCGAATTTCGTGATGTTTTTTCTTGGTCCTATGAAGAAATTCCCGGCATTGATCCTAGCATAGGGGTGCATGAAATCATCACGTACCCAGGTGCTAAGCCTGTTCATCAACGTTTACGTCCGGTGCACCCCCGAAAGGCTGCAGCGATCAAGGCCGAAGTAGAGAAGCTTCTTAAAGCCGGTTTTATTTATCCTATCCTGCTCACAGATTGAGTTTCTAATATTGTCCCTGTCACTAAGAAACAGGGAACTATCCGCGTTTGTGTCGATTATCGTGATATTAATCGGGCCTGTCCTAAAGATAATTTCCCCACACCATTCATTGATCAGATTATTGACGAGTGTGCTCGCAGCGAGATGTATTCTTTATGGACGGTTTTTCTGGTTACAACCAGATCAATATTGCTCCCGCTGATCAACACAAGACCGCCTTCATCTTTCCATGTGGTACTTTTGCCTATAAGAAGCTCCCTTTCGGTCTAAAAAATTCCGGTGCTACCTTCCAACGTGCAATGTCCTACGCTTTTCATGACATACGACACATTGTACAGCCATACCAGGATGATCTTCCAACTCATTCAGCCAAGCGTCAGGACCACCCTACTCACCTTCGTGAGATATTTCTTCGCTGTCGACACTACCGAATCAGACTTAATCCTCACAAGTGTGTCCTCTGCGTAGAATCGGGTCGACTTCTAGGATTTGTCGTCTCCCACGAGGGCATCCGACTGGATCCCCTCAAAGTTGAAGCCATAGTCAATCTTCCTCCCCGTGCTACCTTACAAAAATTGCAGAGCTTGCAAGGTAAAGTGAATTTATTACGTCGTTTCATTCCAAACTATGCCGAGGTGGCTAAAGGTTTTACACGATTACTTAAAAAATATGTCCCTTTTCATTGGCATACCATGGCTCAAGAATCTTTTGAACGACTCAAGGGTCTCCTTGCTTCTGCTCCATTGCTTCGCTCGCCAAACTATCATCGTGATTACACCCTGTATTTAGCTGCCGCCGACACCACTATCGGCATGGTTCTTGTTCAAACCGACGACAATGACACTGATCATGTTATCTATTATCTCAGTAGAAATCTTTTAGATACAGAAACTCAATATGCACATGTCGAGAAGTTGGCGTTAGCCGCCGTTTGCACTATCCAACGTTTCCGTCACTATATTCTGCTGCGCACTACTACTGTGATTTCCGATTGCAACCCCATGACGTATATCTTATCACGCCAGTTGCTGGGGGGCAAGTACTCAAAGTGGATTGTCATCCTCCAAGAGTTTGACTTGGAATTCGCTACCGCCAAGTCAAAGAAATCACTCATTTTTGCTAATTTAATTTGCTCTTTGCCATCTTCTTCTTCGCCCTCTCATACAGAGGATCACATTCGGATGAGACTTTGTTTCTCATCAGCACCCTCGACCCCTGGTACGGTGATATCATTATATATCTTCAAACGTCCTCCTTTCGTCCGGGCGTGTCTAAAGACGCTCGGCAAAGGATTCGTCATCAATCTCAACCATATCGTATCATTAGGGATACCTTATATCGCCTCGGCACCAACTCTATTCTCCGCCGTTGTCTTACTCACAAGAAAGCTGAGCGAGTCTTGAATGACTACCACTCAGGTGCTTGTGGTGGTCACATGTCCGAATATGCAACTGCCCAAAAAATCCTCCGTGCTGGCTACTTTTGGCCCTCTATCTTTAAGGATTGCATTCTTGTTGTCCGCTCTTGTCATGAGTGCCAGATATTCCAGCGGAAGATACAAGCACCCCCCGCTCCTTTGCACCCTGTTGTTACCGTCGGCCCTTTTGCAAAATGGGGCACTGATTATGTGACCTGTAACCCTCGCTCGGTCGGGGGGCATGGGTTTATCATCATTATCGTCGATTACTTTACTAAATGGGCCGAGGCGATGCCTACACTGACTGAAGACGGTCACACAGCGGCGCAATTTTTATTCAACCACGTTATTTCACGAGTCGGCGTCCCTCAAGCCATCGTCACTGATCACGGAAAGCATTTCCGGAATCATATGATGAAGGAACTAACAACCCAGCTAGGCTTAAAGCACGATAGTTCTACTCCGTACTACCCTCAGTCCAATGGCCAATTTGAAGCGATCAATAAGATTCTGGTTACAATGCTTCAACGTACCATTGGCATGCACAAGTCTAACTGGCATTTTATGTTGTTCCCTGCTTTGTGGGCTTACCGAACATCCGTGAAGGATGCCACTGGTTTCACTCCATTTCAACTAGTCTATGGACTAGAGGCTACCCTTCCAATCGAGTGTGAAATCCCTTCGTTAAAATTAGTTGTCGAGCTACTTCCCAACACCACCCCATTAGAAGAACGTCTCCTTTATCTGGAACAGCTAGATGAGACTCGTCACCTAGCCAATTTGGCCATCGAAACACAGAAGAAGCGAGTCAAATCTCACTTTGACCAGACTGTACGTCCATGTTCTTTTAACAAGGGAGACTTAGTTCTGCTATACAATCAGGCAAACGATAAGCTAGGAGCAGGAAAGCTCGAATCTATGTGGCTAGGCCATTACATTGTCAAGAAAGTTTTGCAAAAATGGGCCTATGAGCTAATTGATTATGAAGGAAACCCTCTCGCACAGCCCCGAAACGGGCTGTATTTGAAAAAGTACTATGTGTGATGCTAGTACACATCATTTTGTATATACATCTACTCTAGCAAGTGTGTTGTGTATGTGTGTCAGTTTTAATAGGCTTGATTGTCGCTTATTGTGTCTTTCTCTTCTTGTGCAGATGTCTAATACGCCTTATATTGGTTTCGCTGATGGTGCCTCTTGCACTACTCGCAACTTGTCCTCTGCGGCGTGGGTGATCTATGATCCTCATGGTGAGCTGATAATCTTCAAGGTGTCTATTTGGGTCGTACCACTAATAATGTCGTCGAATATTGTGCCGTAATTGAGCCCCTCACTGAAGCAATTAATCTCGGCATTCGGGCATTGGTGGTAAACCTGGATTCTCAACTTGTCGTCCTCCAGCTCAATAGGCGTTATTCCGTAGGAGACCATCATATTCTAAGGTTGTATTTACGTGTAAGATTGTTAGAGAGGAATTTTGAGTTCATTACATATCAGCATATTCCACGACAATTAAACACATTATCTCATAAATTGGCCAATCATGTATTAGATAGACATTTGCGTAATTTGTAAATAAAACATTATGCAAGCAAGCACATGAAAACACAATAATAAACCATAAACATATGTATATATATACGTGTGTGTCAAAATGTTTGCGCCCCGCGCATTACATAATCCAAAAAATAATACATGTCCAAAACTCATACAGCCGCTGACAACATGTTCCTCAAAAACGTGCAAAAAGAAAACCTAGGCGTCTAATCACGGTGATGCTCATGATAGCATGTCACCGCTCGCACCAAAC
>APFE030532748.1:0-55557 GCA_000404065.3 Pinus taeda
TAAGTTGCTCCATTGCTTTATCAGGAGTATCAAGTTCAGCAATATGGAATCTAAGATCGGGAGAGATAGACATCCCTATCAACCCACGTGCTTGATCTTGCCTATTTTCCCATTTGGCTGCTTTCTCTTCATCTTTTGGCTTGGTTTGTTGGCCTGTGGCTATTCAGTAAAGACCTTTACTTCTAAGTAAATCCACAATGTAGGACCACCATTAGAAGTAGTTGGTGCTGTCAAGGATAACTTGGCATGAACTTTCCATTTTGACAGAAACTAAAGCTATATATGCTGAAACTAAGTATTCTAATGGAAAGAGCTCGAAAAATTAGGCTGGTTAAAAAAAAACGGTTCTGAAAACGGCTTCCGGATGAAGAAGTTATGACCTTTTTAAAAGAAGTTGATGAAGGCGTCGGCAAAGTGCGGGAATGTGCGGAAATGAAAAAAAATGCTCATTTTTCAACAAAAAAGAGATTTGAACCCAAGACCTCTACTCTCTTAAATTAGCTTTGAACCAAGTGATCTATACAAAAAGATAGAGAGAGAGAGAGGGGGGGGGGCTTTGTTTTCTTTTAGTCACGAATGCTTTGGATTGCGTGCTTGCTTGAGAAAGCTCTTTTTCTCCCTACAAAACAAAAACACAAAACCCAACACGGACATGCAAAAAAAACAAGCCTTACGGCTTAAAGTTAGCTTTACCCGGAAACTAAATATTTTCCTCAATGTTTCTGATTTTCCGAGATCACACTAAGATGCAGGGAAAAGAGCATACGCATGAGAAAAATTCTGCCTTTCTGTTTCTGATTTGCCCAGATCGTACAGAGTCGCAGGGCAAAGAGCATACACAGAAATGAAAGGTATAGATCCGGTAAAAAAATAGCTAAATAAACCAAAACTGAAATAAACAGAGAGAAAATAATAGTAAACTGCAAATAAACACTGTATACCTCCAGATCTAAAAAATGACGCAGCTAGGGCTACCAGAAACCTTTTCGCGTGAAACGAAAGGGGTTCCTCACTGGAACAGATGATCCCAACACAACAGAGCAGTCCTCTCAGCCTGAAAGCAGTCAGAAACAACAGATCTAAGAGATGGCAGTCGCATGCAGTTCTACCGGCTTCATATTTGGATCAACAACAGACGCGGCCCTCAAATAGCACTGAGACCATGTAGGAATTTACAGGGTAAGTTCCTCAAACAGAACACCAAAAGGACACCGCTCACAAACAGATCATAGATCATTACACTAGTATTTTGACGTGGTTAAAACCCTCAGAGAGGGAAATAGTCCACGGCCTGAGCCAACGTGGCTACTACAGGCAATTTATTAATAAAAGAATGAAAATTTACATAACCTCTATGCACGGGAACCTACAAATGAACCCTCCATGCGCTTTAAAATAGAATCAATGGACCAATCGGGTGTCAAGAAAGGATTCAAGTTGGTCGTAATACCGAGGAGAGAATGAACCGTCGGATCACTACATATCGTGACTGTCGGATTGTAAGTTACAAATGTACATAGTAAAGAAACACACTTTACCTAACTCTATACTAGACCAAGTTATTCTTAACTATTCCTATGTGTCGGAATATCCTAATAGGGGCAAGTAGCCCCCCTCTACGGGGTCTGGGTCAATGCCCCGAGAAAATTTTTCTTGGACCCTATATTAGGTTGGGCAAACCTACCGATGGTTTTTGGTCCATGGTATTGGATGCTTCGACATGTATAATTATGTATTGTAACATTGAAAGGAATATAATGAAAAATCAAGCTGGTAGTCCCAGTTTTGGGATCCAGGGAAAAATCTCTGTGCATATGTGTTTTATGTGTTATGCTCTCGCATTGTTTATTTTCTTTGTTTTAGAATTCGTATGCAGGTAATTTCTGTACAGGGTTAAAACCTACATTTGGTATCAAAGTTGTTTTGGCTTCAAGGGGACGCCTTTATTGCTGAGTGGTTTCGCTCGGGCCTGTGGTAGACCTTGTTCAGTGGGACATCTGCGAGATTGATTCTAGTGGTGAAAGAAGATGGCAAGCAGCGGAAAGGTAGAGATTGAGAAGTTCAATGGTCAGAGTTTTGAGTTGTGGAAACTCAAGATGGAGGATCTGTTGGTGGATAAAGATCAGTGGATCACGGTAGATCTTGGTACTAAACCAACGGGAGTGACCGATGAAGAATGGAAGAATTTGGATCGGAAGGCAAAGTGCACAATACGATTGTGTGTCTCAGATTCAGTATTGTTGAATGTATCAGGGGAAGCTATTGCAAAGGCTCTGTGGGACAAGTTAGGGACTTTGTACCAATCTAAGTCTATGGTGAATAAACTATTCCTGCGGAAAAAGCTGTATAATCTGAGCATGAAAGATGGAGACTTGGTGACAGAGCATCTAAATGTGTTTAATATTGTGGTAAGTTAGTTATCATCTGTTGATATTAAAATTTCAGATGAAGATAAGTGCATCAGTGTCTTGTGTTTTCTACCGGATTCGCGGGATAGTCTGGTTATTGCAATAGGTAGCAATGCAACTGCTTTGTAGTTTGATGAAATAGTGTCAGCCTTGTTGACGGAGGAGATGAGATGGAAAAATATGGACAACCAGAATGGTGATGCCTTGTCTGTACGAGGACGATCCCGGAATAGAAACAAAAATAAGTCATCGAGTGGGAGATCTAAATCTAGTGGGAGATCTAAATCTCCAAGAAAACCTATAAAAGTGATGTGCTGGAAATGCGGAAAGGAAGGGCACTTCAGAAGGGAGTGTAAATCTAAAGCTCCTGATAAAGGAAAGGAATTTGATGATGCTCCTTCTGCAGAGGCGAAAACCACCTCAGATGAAGGTGGGGATGTGTACTTGGCTTCTTCAAGTACACATGTAGATCATGAGGCATGGTTAGTTGACTGAGGTGCATCCTTTCACTTCACTCCCCATAGAGAGTGGTTCTGCGAGTATGAGAAATACGATGGTGGTGATGTCTTCTTAGGAGATGATAGGAAGGCTAGAATCATTGGTCGTGGAAAAGTAAGTTGAAGTTGCAAGGTGGAAGGTTAGACCTCTATCCGGGTGTCTTCTGCATATTTCTTGAATTGGCCATAATCTTATTCATGTAAGCAAGTTGGATGATGTAGGTGTAAAGACAGTTTCGAGAAGGATACCTGCAAGATGGTTCGAGGAGCACTGGTATTGATGCGGGGAGTTCGGATTGGAACTCTGTACAAGCTGCAGGGTAGCACTGTTGTTGACGGGTGCAATAGTTCTACGGTTCCTGAAAATGGAGTAGAAAATCTAGTGGTCTCTGGAGAGAAGACCATGTTGTGGCATCAAAGGCTTGGACATATTGGAGAGAAGGGCCTTCGAATACTTCATGGTAAAGGTATGGTAGAAGGTATGAGTAATAGCTCTCTGGATTTTGATTTCTGTGAAAATTCTGTATATGGGAAGCAGAATTGGGTGAGTTTCCCCTCTGGTGGTAAGAGGACGAAAAAAATATTAGAGCTTGTGGACAGTGATGTGTTTGGACCTGTGAAAGTTCCATCACTGGGTAAGTCTGTGTACTATGTATCATTTATAGATGACTTCTCAAGGAATACATGGATATATTTCCTTAAGAAGAAATTTGAAGTCTTTGATAGGTTTAAAGAATTTAAGGCTCTAGTGGGAAATCAGACAGAGAAGAAGATAAAGGTGTTGAGGACAGATAATGGTGGAGAATTCTGTAGCGAGGAATTTGAAGAATTCTGTAAGAAGTGTGGTATAGCACGGCAGAAGACTACTCCATATACACCTCAGCAAAATGGAGTCGCAGAAAGAATGAACAAAATGTTGATGGAAAGGGCAAGAAGCATGCTCAGTGGTGCCGGGTTAGGACAGAAATTCTGGGAAGAGGCGGTGGATACTGCATGTTACTTGGCCAATAGGTCACCTTCATCAGCGTTGGAGGATAAGACTCCACAAGAAGTATGGACTGGTAAGAAACCCTCCCTTTCACATCTGAGGGTATTTGGATGTGATGCATATGTACATGTTCCAAAGGAGAAATGAACCAAGTTGGATAGTAAATCTGAAAAGTGCATCTTTATTGGGTATAAGGATGGTTTAAAGGGTTATAAGCTTTGGAACCCAGTCACACAGAAGGTTGTGTACAGCCGAGATGTGTTGTTCAGATAGGTAAAAGATGTTATTAAACATGAAGTCCAACAAAAGGAACTTGTGAAGATAGAGTTTGAACTAAAGGAGGAAGAATCAGACTCTATAGCAGAGGAGGAATCAGAAGATGAAGAGCCACAAACTCTGGCTATGAGAATATCAGTTCGAGAAAGAAGGCATCCAGAAAGGTATAGTCCATCTGCGTTCTATTCAAATTTTGCTTTGTCTATTACTGATGATGATCCTAGAACTGTGAAGGAAGCAGTGGATTCAGAGGATGGAAAACTCTAGAAAGAGGCCATGGTTGATGAAATGGCTTCTTTGCATAAAAATGAGGCTTGGGATCTGGTGGAGTTGCCGGCTGGAAGGAAACCCATTGGCAGCAAATGGGTGTTCAAGAAGAAGACAAATGGAGAAGGGAAGGTGGAGAAATACAAAGCTCGGTTGGTAGCAAAAGGTTATTCCCAGGTGCCGGGAATTGATTTTGGTGATATTTTTTCTCCTGTTGCGAAGGTAACTTCTATTAGATTACTTTTATCTGATGTTTCTGCTTTTGATTTTGAGGTAGAACAGATGGATGAAGACAACATTTCTTCACGAGGATTTGGAAGAGGAAATCTACATGAAGCAACCTAAAGGCTTTGTGGTGAAGGGTACAAAAGAACTGGTATGCAAGTTAAAGAAAGTTAAAGAATTCTCTGTATGGGTTAAAACAGTCACCAAGGATGTGGTATCAGAAATTTGATACATTTATACGGGGACTTGGCTTCACCAAAAGCAAAGCCGATCACTGTGTGTATTTTAAATTAATTGGTGACCGTGTTATTTATCTGGTCTTGTATGTGGATGATATGTTGCTGGTTGGAAATGACAAAGAAATTATCCAAGATTTGAAGACCCAATTGTCCTCCAAATTCGACATGAAAGATCTTGGTGCTGCAAAACTATAATTTGGCATGGAAATTAAAAGAGAATAGGCAAAAGGAGGAAGCTCTGGTTAAACCATAGGAAGTATGTCGAGACAATACTGCAGAGGTTTAATATGCAGGATAGTAAACCGGCGAAGGTTCCTATTCCTGTAGGTGTGAGGTTATCTACTGAACAATGTCCCAAGACACAAGAAGGGGAAGAGGACATGTCTCGTGTTCGATATGCAAGTGCAGTCGGTAGCTTGATGTATGCAATGGTCTATACTAAACCAGACATTGCACATGCAGTGGGAGTATTGAGCAGGTTTATGTCAAAACCAGGGAAGGAGCACTGGACAGCAGTGAAGCGGGATTTCAGGTTTTTGCGTGGCACTAGTAATTATGGTTTGTGCTACCAAGGAAGACCGGGATTGGACAAAGTGTTGGATATTCATGGCTTTGTTGATGCAGACTAGGTTGGAGATATGAATTAGAGATCTAAAAGTGGGTATGTGTTTAACCTATTTGGAGGTGCAGTCAGTTGGATGAGTAAGAAACAATCTGTAGTGGCACTATCAACTACAGAGGCATAACATGCAGCATCTATGCAAGCAGGAAGGCAGTTTTGGTTGCAGAGTTTGGTTTCAAGTATGGGGTAGTAACAGGGACTATAAGGATAGACTATGATAGCCAAAGTGCAAATTTTTTCTGGCAAAGAACCACTGCTTATCATTCCAAAAGAAAATCACCATTGATGTTCAGTATCACTTGTGTGAGGGATAGAATAGAAGACAAAAAGGTGTTGTGGGTAAACGGTATGGACACTCTTGAAAGGAATAAACTGCCAGATGCATAACAGATATGTGAGCATCTGAGAAGTCTCTGGGTCTACGAAACAATGGGCATTTCAGGAAGCTATAGAAAAATGACAAGCTCGCTCGTGCGCCCCTCTGGAAAGAACAACAGTGGGAGATTGTTGGTTGTTGTTATATTCTTTCCACGACTAACCTACGTAGTGAACTGGGGGGTTAGAGGGGGGGCGGAGCCCCCCTTTCGTTGCGCCGATTGCGCAGCGGGGGGGTGTTTGTGGAGGGCGGGTAGCCCCGCTCTACGGGGTCTGGACCAGCGCCCCGGGAAAAAAAAAAAAATTGGACCCTATATTAGGTTGGGCGAACCTACCTATTGTTTTCAGTCCATGGTTTTGGACGCGATGATTTTCGGTCCATGGTATTGGATGCTTCGGCATGTCTAAATATGTATTGTAACATTGAAAGGAATATAATGAAAAATCAAGCAGGTAGTCCCGGTTTTGGGATTGATGGATAAATATCTATGCATATGTGTTTTATGTGTTATGCTCTCGTATTGTTTATTTTCTTGGTTTTAGAATTCGTATGCATGTAATTTCTGTACAGGGTTAAAACCTACAATGTAATGACATATCACCTCTAGTGCTTGTCGAACTCATACGTGGAAAATTCCATTCATCTTCATCTTTTCTAATGAACCCTTACGGGTGCTACAGTAAAATGGTACATTGAGCTACCTCAAATTAATTTTCATGACTTTAATTCATTAGCCATGGCCTTTCTCATGCATTTTTAGCTGCTAGTTCATTATGAAATGGACACCTATCTTCTCACATCACTTAATCAAGACACTACGATGCACATCTCTGATCATATCCATGAATGGAGACATAGACGTCGACTGATCAAGTTCAAAATAGCTGATCCGTTGCTCACTGAATGGTTTACCAAATCGTTCATAGTCCCAATTGCTCGCTATATAGCCATGGGTGGATGCGTCACTGAAGAGAAAGCCATCGCTTGTGCCCAGTACTTGGACCTGGTCTACTCTCAGTCTGGCACCTTATACAAATTATTATCCAATGCTCCATGACCATCATCCGATCCCGTGACATCGAAGTCACCCGCTGTCCCTCCCGTTGATGGAGTTATTGGTTCAGTGTCCTAGGCCCCTGTCAAAACTTCTTCCAAACAGAAGTCGATCTCGAATACTCCTCCCAACAGTTCATCTCAAAATCCTCCAGGCCCTAGTAAAACCTCATAGGTCCACGCTGTCTAGTTTACCGCAGCGAAAAAATCCTCGAAAGGAGAAAAGAAAGGCAAAGGAAAGGCTAAAGTTGATTCCTTGAAATAGGGTCCTCCCAGATTATCTTCCGGCAAATCATTGCAATGGAAACCTAAGTATCCCTGCCTAATTTGTGAGAAGGATCACTATACTAAGGATTGTCCACAATGATCCGAAGTTAGTCGATTGCTCAAGGGGGCTCCTGCTGTCCTAAAAAAGCCTTTTCCGTCTCAGCAGACTCAAATGGTAGACCAACACCGATCTGCTTCCTCTGGATCTCAAGTGTTCATGATGAGCACGCCCATTAATGTGGCTACCTGATCGAAGGATTATCAAACTCTAGCTCCCACAACAAGGAAAGAAAAAGAAGTTCTACCTTCTTCTTCTACCCCGAGTTCTGGCCCTCTGCAAATTGAGCGCCCTAACCCTGATTCCGCTCCACGACCACCCTCTCGAGGTGTGCTAAGGAAATCCTCGTACAATCCCAATGCTCGAGCCGCTCAACATTTCAATATTGTTGAAGATTTGGCTCAGGCACCATCAGCCATGTCGGCTCACGAGGTACTCCAGAGCAGTCCATCACAGTAGAAATATTTGTTATCAGCTATCTGAGGCATCGATCCCATTGATTCTAATTTCATTTGTTTCGATCTAGAGAACTATGTTCTGAGACTTCCTCATTAGATTGCCTTTCTTATTTAGGTAATCATTAATGAAAATACCATCCACCGCACTGTCGTCGATGAAGGTGCTTCTACCTGCATCATGTCAACTGTGTGTTGGAAGGCTATTGGTTCCCCTACACTAAACTAGTCTCCAAACACATTGGAATCTTTTGATGGGCACGATTTGTGACCCTTTGGTGTTTTACCCAACCTTGCCATCACCCTAGAAGAAAAAATAGTGCAAGTCGAAGTAGAGATTGTTGATGCCAATCTCAATTGTAATCTTCTACTTGATCAAAGTTGGACTCATGCCATGCATGTCATGGCCTCCTCTTTGTTTCGTGTGATTCATTTTCCCCATCAAGGGAGAATTTTCACCTTTGATCAACTGTCTTTCTTTGCCTCTTCCTTGTCTGATGGAAACGTTCCATATGTCAAGCACTCTCGTGCTCCCTTTGAGAGTGTGGGGGTAGGTCTCTTCAAAGATTCTGCCTTAATGGGGATTTTTCCACTTTGTCATACCTGTGCCAGATCTGGTTGATGCTTGGGGCGGCGTCATGCCACTTAGTCCCACCAAATTCAATTACGTGGAAATTTTTTCGCTTTTGAACTCTGCATCCTTTGATTCTCATATCTCGAAGACCTCTCTCAATATGTATTCTCATCCCCCTGGCTTGGCACTTTGGAATCATCTGATCCTTTAGCCGAAACCTTCCTCTCTGATGAAGGTATCATGCAAATCATGTCTTTTAAGGAACCACCTTGGATCGATACTCATCATCACTCCTTGTTCCTACCTTGCCCAGTGGTCATGTCTACCTTTTTCAAAGAACGCTCTTCTCCACTGCTTATTGATGTGTCAGTTTATCCTAACATGATCAACATATTTCAATTGAGTGCACCTTTATCCCTTCATGGATTTAGGATTTTTCACCCTTCCCAAGTTTTCACCGATTTTCCTTTGACTCGTAACCCTCCCTCGCCCACGAGGCATGGGGCAAAGCTTTATATGAGGTTTACCTCATTATTTGGTCGATTCAATGCTTACTCATCATAACAATGGTAAAGCTCCGGTATTCATTTGTGTTGATTGATTACCTGAGTCCAAGCATGGACTCCCTCAAAAAGTACTATGATTAGGTCATCTTGCATGGTTACTTATGTACATTAGTGTGTGATTCATTTCTATACAGTATGGTTTTGTGTGGAATTTTTCAAACAACTTTCTTGTTCACTATGCTTTTCGTGCTTTGCAGATGTTTGCAGCTCCTCACGTCGGTTTCGTCGACGTTTCTTTCCAAAGTACCCAAAACCTATCATCCGTGGCTTGGGCTATCTACAAGCCTAACGATGATTTGATTGAACTTCAAGGTATCTACCTAGGTCATACAACCAACAACATTGTTGAATACAGTGTGGTCATCGAACTGTTATCAAAAGCCATCTCTCTGGGCATCAGAGAATTGATTGTCAACCTAGATTCGTAGCTTGTCATCCTTCAACTCAACGAGCAGTATTCCATTAGGAACCCTTAAATATTACGAATGTATCTCCGTATCTATCTTTTGGAAAGACATTTTGATTATTTTACATATCATCATATTCCTAGATGCATGAATACATTAACAGATGCATTAGCTAATTACATGTTGGATAGACATTTGTGAAACATGTCAAAGAAGACAAACCATTTGTACCATAATAAATAGGAAAATATAACATATATACATATGTGAGAATATTTGATACATCAAAACCCCAAAAGATAATATGTATGTCCACAATAACATTGGCGGCTCACAAGCCTCGTACATTCGTGGCACACGGGCCTCAAAAAATATGTAAGTAATAGACCTAGGAATTACTCGCCATGGTGGTCATGATAGCATGATACAGCTCGTACTACGTGACTTAGCAATCAATAGATCTAATCTAGGACTCCCACTGTGTGCCTCTGGTACCACCAAGGCATGTCTCATATTCGAGCATACTTAGGGATACCATAAGTCAAACCCTCGAGGTTCCTCGCAATCTCCTCCTCATTATTGCTCCCTTCCTGATAAGGGGCAACAACATCAATAGGACAGGGATAGCGCTTGGCTATCGGGGACATCCCGGCTTACCGCTCTAGTCCAACATTTGCATACACAAGAAAAATGTTATAAGCATGCATATACTAAAAACAACTAAAAAACATCAAAATCAAAATTTGGTTTCGTTTTTTAACTTCGTCATCAAAGTCCTCCCCATCTGCTAAGGGCATATTTGGGTCTCCACGGAAATCAATGCCGCTATATGGCCAATCCTCCACGACGATTTTCTGTCGTCATATCCATGAAAAGAATGACGGTCAGTAGGACATTTGTTGACTCCAAGTGATCCTAGGCATCAAATGACTCTAGTGGGACATCTGCGGATCGCGTGGCGTAGGTGGATCAACCTCAGTCAACTAATATTGGAACAATGGCACTCATTCTATGAAAAAGGTCACAAGTACTAATCCGAAGCCAAATTGCTTCAGATTTCCAACCTTCTCCTTGAACAACTAGCTCTTGATATTCATCTTCATGGCATCTGCCCAGTTAAAGATTGTAGGAGTTGTGCAGTCTATAGCATAAAGGAACTTTGACTTATTAGTCTCATGTTTTGCTTGGGACCCCGCCACGCTATTGATGGTCAATAGAAGTACCCTTAGTTTCAAATCTCGTACACTGGAAATCTCAATCTTCCCGCTTTTGGATTTCAAGGCATCAGGACAATGTGCGACAAGCAAGGAAGATATGCTTGCCCCGACTAGATGTGACCCATACAAATTCACTGGCTCACCTCTGCATGATAGCCCAATGATGAAGTAAATGTCTGAAGTTGTCAACTCTAGCTCTTGGTCCCCAATGACAAAATCCTCATGATTGATGTCCCAGAGGCTTATCAAATATTGAAGCAATTTGGATTGGGCCTACATCCCTGGTGTAAGGAAAAATTTGAGGAGCCTGCAAGCCCTCAAAGCCTCCAGGAAATTTGGATCATTCATTGCTTGGGTGTCCACATCTCCGTGTTCTCTTTCCTTCAAATCCACCATTTTCGGTGATTTCTCACCTGCAAAAGCCATTTATTTGAGTCAATCATCAATTTTGGTACATAAAAATCAAATTTTAATGGTCAGTTCTTGAGAAAACTTGTTTTTACCCTATCCATGACATCGGCGAGCCTATTTTAGAAATGGTCACACCAGTCAGCATGGATGGTTGTGAAAATAACCCTCGGCAGAGGCGATCCTGTGCCTGGAAATTATGCTGATCGAGGGCGAAAACGTTTCTCAAAAACCTCCCTAAAAGTCCAAAAAATGGTTAAAATCATAAATAAATAGCATGAAAATGGAGCTCAGGGCTTCGGCTCTTACCTGGAACTAATAGTTCGTTGATTGGCCTCCTGGATCTCCTGCAATCCGCTCTAGAAAATCTAGGACAAAAGTGGGTAAAAATCTTCACTGCAAAGGTAAAATGGTAAATGGTAAAAATATATTTACTTTTCTCCTATTTTTTCATCTTTTCATGAAAATATCAAGCTTGGTAATATTTTTCACCTATTTCGCCTCAAGGACTCGATAATATGCTTTGCCTTGCTTGTGTAGCGACAGGTGGTGGACGTTCGACGATGTCGATGAGTCATATTTCAGCTCTTTTCGCGACTCATTAAACTCATATGAGAAGATCGCTGAGTAATTTTTCCTTTTTGACTCGTTGAAGAGAATAAAAATGGGGGGTCTGTTTTTAGCTCTTTTCTGACCCTTTAAAAACGAAAATATGGTTGAGCCCTTGTCATTTCGAACTCGTTAATAAATGCAAAACATCGTGCACCCAATATAATTTTACCCCTTTTTTAGGTTGGGAGGCATTATTTACGAAAAAGGTACTCCTTCACTGAAATAGTCAAGTTGTTCTCTCAGGTATTGTTTTCTACCTTTTTGGGCTTGAGAGACACAAATGTACAAAAAAGGACCATGTGGAGTTTTCTTTTATGTGTCACCTTTATCGAACTCTCCAAACATGAAAAAGATATTGAGTTACACCTTTGTCAGACTCGTTAAACTATAAAATGACATCAGATTCATCACCATGATGAACACGAGCTTCTCCTTCCTAGGGCTCGTTATACTTACTAGGTCGGATTTGTCTAAAGGATGACCTTACAGTGCAAGCACATGCTATCCCCTTCAAGCTTGCAGTAAAAAATAATTGGGATACTCGCCAGAAATGGTGGGGGGGGGGGAATTTGGAAATCTATCCAGTTGTGCCTGCAGCTCACTCTTGAACATGACATTCTTTGCTTCGTGTCAGGTTGGGACATCCTCCTTTACATCGTTGACCTTCCTGGGTTTGGGCCATTTATTTTTTTCCTTCCATTTGATCTCTGTTATGTCACCATGACCACTGATCCTATGGATCCAAGAGCTATCAAACTTCCAGTTGTGTCGCCGATATGTTCAAGAGTTTTCCTTCTGAAGTTACACTTACCTCTCTTTCTCTGTATCATCCAAAATCATTTTGCATCCTCTTGTCTCACGTCGATGATGTGGGATTCATTATGGCCCTCCTTAGACACGATCACTTTCCATTGACGTCAACTCATTACCTGGGAAGTTGACTGAGAGACTACCTTCCAGTACCTTAGAGCTTGCATGCCCTAATGGCAAGTTCTTCGCACTCGACAACAAGTTCACATCATTGGCTTTCGATCGAGTGATTTCACAAATGTTCAACTTCAGTTCCCATATTCACATTCCATGAATTGTGCTGATAGTAACTTGAGGGCCTTTTTCATTATTGGTGGTTTCTCTCATGCTTGTTAACATTTTACATCACTGACTGGTAATCAAGAGACTTTCTAGCAAGTTCGACGTCAACACATCTATTCGCATGTTAGAATCTATACTTTGATCAGGTCGTGTTGGAGCGTGTTGAGTCCCAAACTTGCATCTTTCCTATAAACCTTTCTAGACTTTTTCCATTTACCTGGACCTCCTAAGTCATCAAAATCATTGCATATTAATCATAAAAGAGCACTTAAAGTGGTTTTTAACTATGTTTTGTGTCTGTTGTTTGAATTAGATTTTTGCTCATTGAGCTGTGGAATCTTGTCACTTTCCGTAGCTGCTTCAACTTTCCGAAGCCATTTTTTTAAAGTTGATATTGCAAGTGTCTTCAGGAAAATCAAGCCACATGGGCAAGTTGGAAATGATATGGATATGGACCGAGTCCTATTGGCTCAGTCGAATTCACCAAAGAAGGTTGTGGTCAAAGGTAGTCAAGCAGTGGTCAACCTAAGAGTCCTACAATGACAAAACTCATTTTTCACCACGTGAAGACTTGTGTGGCCGTTCCTAAATCTCAGGGGACATATCAACACCTGTGGACTGCTCCATAAGCTGAATCCAACAGCCACCCTCCATAGATTTAATCTTCATGGCAGCCATAATGCTAGATTCCTGGATGTGGTTGTTCAAGTGTCTTTTATCAGCGCAGATTGTAGGAAAGTAGTTATGTCATCCTTTGTTATAAATAATGTATTCTCATACGCATAGTAGTTAGCTTTTGTAATGTAATTTTGACTGTTAATGAGCCCACTATGCCCTGACTTTATTTCTGTGTTATGACTGCATTTGAATACATGAGAAGACTCTGTTTATAAGCTCAATTCGTGGTTGATAGCTGACTGCCCGAGGTTGTGCAAAGGGCCCCTGTACACGCCGAGGTGTTGTTTATTGTTGTATAGTTTCATGCTTTATTTATTTACATTCCTTATGCCATAATCATTCACGTGTATATATTGCATTACTTATGGTATTCACGTTTTATTTCTGTCCATAATTTTACATGCTTTTATAATGTTGTTAACTGATCAGTGTCTACGTTCCAGATTACAGTAGGCAGCCCGGGAATTTGCACATAGTTTTACAATGACTAATGACATGGAAACAGTCTTATCTTTATGTTGATCTATTTTTCTTAGTTTTTAATTTCAACACTGTTTTGTTTATTTCAGTTCTATTCATTGGCTTTATTAGTTAGCTTAGATATTGAATTTCTCATGTCATTTTCAGTTACCTCTGAAAGCCGTAGCAAGACTAATGGTGAGGGATTGAAGTATGAGTGTGTAATTTGATATTAGTTTATTTTACTGTAAATTAGATATCAGATTGCTCAAGTTGTTTATGATTACCTCCGAAAGCCATAGTGAGACTAATGGCGAGGGGTCAAAGTATGAATTGATGTAATTTGATTTTAGCTTTACTTTGCTTGCAATTTTTGGATTTCTTTGAGTACAATTTATTTTGTATTTAGACAGAAGCAGGGATAATGGTTCTATGATCAATAGTTCACTATTTGTTTTATTAGAATAGTGGCACATTTTCATTTTCTTTTAGGAATTAATTTCATCATTGCATGTTATAAAACCTTTTTGAAAGTTTGAAGTTTTGGAAATCAATATAAAGGACTTCATTTCCTTGAACATTTATATCCATACTTGTCTTTTAGAATTTCCATCTCACATTAGGAAATCAATGAAGATAAAAACCCCCAAAACATAAAAATAAAAAACGACAAAAGTAAGAAATAGGTTATCTTGCACATAGAGTGCGCCGCACTTTGTCAGCTTACGAATCTCAGCTTGACAATTAAATGCAGCAATTTAGGACACTCTAAATTGACCAAAAATTTTGGTGCCGTTGCTGGGGAAGTGTAACTAGGTAGCCAATTTCTTAAAAAACATAATAATAATAAAAATAAGGGAAAATTGATAACTTCTTGAAGTATGCTCTCCTCTTGCACCTAGTGTGATCTGGAGGATCAGAAAGGAGAGTTATTGGTTCAATAATTTCTTAAATATGCTCTCTTCTTGCACCTAGTGTGACCTAGAAGATCAGAAAGAGAATTATTAGCCCAACTTAAAAATAAAAAATGACATGCATAGAGCAAGAGATTCTAGGGGAAGGTTTATAGCTCGAGCCAAGAGTTTGATTTTCACAACTCCATCTTCTTCAAGGCATAGACAAGATTCACCACCATCTACCCCTAGCCTTAAGATTCTTGGAATTCAAGGAGCAGCTGAATTAGAGGATTCTCCTACACCCATCTACCAAATCTCATTTAGAAGAAGACCCTTTCTTTACTTCTACAGGAGAGCAATATTGTATTAAAGAAGTAGAATCACCTGAAGAAGAAAAGGAAGAAACTCCCTCTCATCCTCCCTTGATAGAAGAACCAGAGGACTCTGAGGACTCTGAAGAAACTATCATGACATAGGAAGTAGTAGATGGGTTCGGAGGTAGAGGCAGAGGTAGAGGAGGAGGAAATAATGGAGGCAACAATGGTGGAGGTGGAGGTAATAATGGAAGAAATAGGGAATGAGACAACTCGTTTTGATTCCCTATAGTTGATGAGGAAACTCATACAACGATGAAAAACATCTCACCGTCTGTCCTCCCAAACTTTTATAGATTGCAAAGTGAGGATCCTAAAACATTTCTATTTGAGTTTGAGGTCGTGTGCCGAACCTATGACTATATGGAAGACTCTCAAAAACTCAAACTGTTTCCTTCAAAATTAAAGGGAGCCGCTTTGAAATGGTTCATGGGATTAGTCACCCAATCTATTAGGACTTGGAATGACATGAAAAAACATTTTTTGTATAGATACCTGGACTATTGCATGCCCACCAATCACAAGGATGAGGTATTCAAAATGGTGCAAAAAGAAGATGAAAACTTGGAGGATTTACTTGAAATATTTCAATACAACTTAAAGAGAGCAAAGATGAGCAACTTAGATGAGGAAAAATTGAAATCCCTTTTATTGAAAGCCATCAAAGATGAATGGATAGATATTTTTAACATGATGGGGAAAGGAGACATTTCTCAACTTCCACTTCATGACATAGCAGAACTATGTGTCCATCTCTCGAGAGGAAAATCTAAGACAAGAAAAGGGCCTAGAGATCCTTCTCTCATCAGGGCAAACAAATCCACAACTGGGTCAGTAAGTAGGGCAAAGATTGGCAATATGCTTGATGAATTCAAAACTGATATCTTAGGGAGCCTTAGTGAACAACTAGACACCCTTAAAATTCAAAATAATCAGAAACCAGAAACTGATGCTCTAGCCATCTTTTGTCTGAAATGTAGAAAGAAACATTCTTCAAGGGAATGTCCCTTCGATGCAAAAGTTGTAGAAACATGTATGATTTGCTCAGAGAGTCATGAGACCAAGGATTGTCCTTCAATTCTTGGGCTCAAAGCTCTCTCTCAAGAAGATCCAAATTCAGTAGAATCTCTCTGTTTTGTTGCCAGAAGACCTTGGCAGGGGCAATAAAACCAAGGGTTTAACAACCCTATGAATTTTCAACCCCCTCCAAATTGGAATCCTTGGCAAAAACCTTGGACCCAACCTCAAAATCCATATCAATCATGGGCACAAGGAATGCAAAATCCTTATGGGAGATTTGCTCAATTTTATCAATATCCTCCATCTTTTCAAAACCAACAAGCTCCACAATTCCCAAATCAAAACCCACAACTTTCATTGCCATTTCCACAAAAACAACAACCTTCTCAACAAAATCCAAATTCCCAACTCTTGCTTCCATTCCAAAAAAGACAAATCAACTTCTAGCTCAGCCATTGCCAAATCATAACGATAAAAATCCTCAGAATGCTTACATAGTAGAAGGACAACAATTTCCTACCTATATGATTGTTCCTCTCAACGATGTACAACTCAGGTCTGGTAGAGTTTTAGAAAAACCTTCTATAGATACTCGAAAGCAAAGTACTTCTAAGGAAGATTCTCCTCAAGTCAATAAAGGTTTTGAAGCATCTCTTCAAAACCCAAACACTCAAAAAGAAAAAGACAAAAAGTTAACCCCCATAACTCCTATAGTTGAGCAACCTGCATCTTCATCCACACCTCCTTTCCCTGAAAGATTACAAATTGACAGGGGGGTGGAAAAACAAATCTTGTTGCCTCACTATGATTTCCTAGATGAATTAAAGAATGTCTATATCAAGATTCCCTTGCTACAATCCATTAGAGAGATTCATATTCTAGCAAAATCAATAAAGGAGTTGAGTCTCAAAAGACCAGGAAGGAAACCAAGAGACACAAGAAGAATCCACCTGGTAGGCAAAATTACAGATATCATGATGGGAAAAATTACCATGCAGAAGTATGTAGATCTTGGTAGTCCAATTGTTAATACATATATAAATGGGGTAGAAATCCCAAATACTTTGATTGACTTAGGGGCTACTATCAACATTATGAGTAGACAGAGTATGGAACAGCTTAAACTTCCTAATCTCCTCTTTACACCTACTTTACTGCAACTTACAGATAGATCAATAATCAAACCAAATGGTGTATTAGAAGATATTTCAGTCTCCTTATATTCTTGGGAATATCAAGTATATTTCATGATTTTGACTCCCAAGAGTAATCTAGGAGGGCATCCACTTATCTTAGGAAGACCTTAGCTAGCCACAGCTGATGCTTTCATTAGTTGTAGATCTGGGGACATGTATATTTCTGATGGTAGTTTGAAAAAGAAATTCAATTTGTATCCTCCAGCAAAAGAATTACATAAGTAGGAGACAATGAATGGGTTGACGATGAGGACACTATACAACCTGTCTTTACCATTTCTAAGATTAGTGAGGATAGTCAAATTCTGAACACATTAGAAAATTTTGAGACATCTTCAGAATATTACCCCACACAATTTCAGTTAAATTTTGACATTGAGTATTTATCATCAAGACAAATGTCTCTTTACTCTATGGAAGAGTTCGGTAGCTCTGCCATTGAGATTTTTCCAGGTAAAACATTGAATATCAACAAAAATTTGGAAAAGTCACACCAGGAAGAACTAACCAAAATCTTGCAAAAACATTCTACTTCATTTGCATGGGAGTATACTGATATGAAAGGTATTGATCCTAAGACTTGCATCCATCACATCTACATTGAGAAAAATAGTAGACCAATCAGACAACCTCAAAGAAGGTTGAATCCAAACCTTAGGGAGATAGTGAAAGAAGAGCTCCAAAAACTACTTAATGTAAACTTCATTTATCCAATTTCAGATAGCCGATGGGTTTCTCCTTTGGTTATAGTACCTAAAAAGAATGGTAAATGGAGGGAATGCATTGATTACAGGGAATTGAGCAAAGCAACTTTGAAGGATCACTTTCCTTTTCCTTTTATCGATCAGGTATTAGATACATTAGCAAGCAAAAGATATTTTTCATTTTTGGATGGTTTTAGTGGCTATAATCAAATTCAGGTAGCACCTGAGGATCAAGATAAGACCACATTTACCTGTCCATGGGGGAATTTTGCCTATCGAGTGCTTCCTTTTGGGTTATGTAATGCACCTGCAACATTCCAAAGATCAGTACTAGGAATTTTTTCTAATCTAATCCATGATTGTGTAGAGGTTTATATGGATGATTTTATAGTTTATGGTAATTCGTTTGAAGAAGCATTAGAGAATTTGTAAAAGGCACTTATAAGATGTAAAGAAATTAACCTTTCATTAAGCCATGAAAAATGCTTTATGATGTTTACTGAAGGTATTGTTTTGGAACATCACATTTCACAGGATGGAATTAAAGTTGATAGATCAAAAGTTGAAGTCATCTCCAAGTTTCTTATTCCAAATTGTCAAAAATATGTTAAAAGTTTTCTGGAATTTACTGGGTACTATAGAAGATTTATAGAGAACTTCACTAAAATAGCATCTCCACTCTTCAAATTGGTTACAAAACACTGTGAATTCAAATGGGATCCTGATTGTCAATCAACATTTGAAAATTTGAAAACAAGAATATCTGAAGCACCCATCTTGAGAGGACCAAATTGGAAAATTCCTTTCCATATTTCTACAGATGCTTCAGATGCAACTCTAGGGGCTGTGTTGGGTCAAAAGGATTTAGTTCCTTATGCCATTTACTATACTAGTAAAAACTTAACTCTCACTGAGTTGAATTATACTGTGACTGAAAAAGAGTTCTTAGTTGTTGTTCATGCAATCAATAAGTTTAGACATTATATAACAGGTTATGAAATTTTTATCCATAATGATCATTTTTTGATTAGATATTTAATGAAAAAACCTGTTACTAATGGTAGAGTTACAATATGACTCTTACTTTTACAGGAATTCAATATTACTGTGTTGGATAGACTAGGGAAACAAAATACAGTAGCTGATTTCTTGTCTAGGATTCAGAATACTAAAGAAGATTCTCCTGTTGAGGACAAGTTTCCTGATGAATACTTATTTGCAGTAACTACTAAAACCCCTTGGTATGTAGATATTGCTAACTATTTGGTTACAGGGAAACTACCTCCACATCCATTTCCTAGTGAAAGAAGAAATATTACTCAGGAGAGTTCAAAATATTCATGGATTTCGAATGAATTGTTTAAAACAAGGCCAGATCTTATGATCAGAAGATGTGTTAGGGAAGATGAAATGCTTGATATTCTCAAAGCATGTCATGATGAACCATGTGGCGGACACTTTGCTGACAAAAGGCCAGCCTATAAAATCCTCTCTTTAGGATATCATTTGTCGTCCCTCTTTAAAGATGCAAAACAAGATGTCAAAAGATGCGACAGCTTCCAAAGAGTAGGGAAACCTACCCTTTCAAATGAAATGCCATTGCAACCACAGGTACTCATTGAACCCTTTGAAAAATGGGCTTTAGATTTCATTGGACCTATTAATCCGCCATCTAAGCAAAAGAAGTATATATTGGTATGTACTGATTATGTCACTAAATGGGTAGAAGCCAAAGCGTTAGTTTCTGCTACTGAAAATTTAGTTGTTAATTTTCTTTATAAGGATATTTTTACTTGCTTTTGTGTTCCAAGAGAAAATGTGGCAGATTAGGGAAGTCAATTCACATCTAACTTGGTGGAGAAGCTGATGGAAGAATACAAAATCAAGCACAGAAGATCTACTCCTTACCATTTGCAAGAAAATGGTCAAGTGGAGTCTACAAACAAAGTTCTCGAAAGTATCATCACCAAAATTGTTCATCTACACAGGAGAGATTGGGCAGAAAGGCTTCCTGAAGCCTTGTGGGCCTACAGAACTACATGGAGAAATACAACTGGACATTCTCCCTATGAACTTGTTTATGGGAAAGAAGCCTTGCTCCCCATTGAGTTCCAAGTCAAAACTTTCAAGATGGCACTTCAGTTGGGTATGGATCTACCAGAAGCCCAAAAGCATAGAATGGAGCAGTTGAATGAGCTAGATGAGATAAGACAAGAGGCAATTCTAAGAACTGATCTAGTTCAATATCAAAGACCTAAATGGCATGACAAATATATCAAAGAGAAGAAGTTTCAAGAAGGAGATTGGGCATTGCTATTTGATTCCAAGTTTAAAGATTTTAAAGGAAAATTTCAGACTCATTGGCTTGGGCCATATGAGATTGACAAGATCTTTAGCAATGGAGTGGTAAGAATCAAGACCATTGATGAATCTCAAACTCCTCTTATTGTGAATGGCCACAGATTAAATATTTATCATAAGCCACTCTCAAAAGAGGAATTTTTCAAAATGTTTCAAGATAATTTTGCAATAAGGATGGTGAAGAATAATCCTTCTTCTCCACCAGCCTAGCCTTTGCTCTTTTCAGTTTCTAAAACTAAAAATAAAAAATAAAAAATAAAATAAAATTGTATAAGCCTGAAAACCAATCACTGATTGGCAGTCTTATACAGGAAATGTAGGGTGAAAATTAGGAACACCTGACACCCTATATTTTCCAAAAAAAAAAAAAATCTCTCTCTCTCATTTCACAAGTTTTATGAAAACTCTCTCTCATTTCACAGTTTTATGACAACCCACTCCATTTCATTCCGCTTCATTCCATTTCATTCCACTCCACTTCATTTCATTTCACTCCATTTCATCTATTTCATTTCATTTCACCAATAAAAATTTTCTTTCATGACCATTTTCATTCAGTTAGTTATCATCTATCCATCTCCATTCACCCAAATAATTTCTATTTCAGTTTCTGCAGCTGACACTAGTTTCGGCAGCCAGAAGCAGTTTCTGCAGCCACCACTCTGTTTTTCAAAAATTTACAGTCATATGTTAGTTCAACAATCATGAAATCAAATGCAGGTATGAGGACATATTATGAATACATGAGGCATTCAAAAGCATCAACGAGGAGCAACTGATTGAAGACTAATGAAAAATGGCAAGAATTCCAAGGTATGAGTACAAATTTATTTCAAATGGAATTCAAGCACATTTTTACATAGTTATAAACCATAGCTCCATTATATGCAATGATTGCGTTGATAACTCCATAACCGTTCCATGATCTCTATACGATTCCCCCACAATCCTTGCATAGGTTTTTAAACGGCCTCATAATCAAGCCTCCAGTGTTCACTCATGTTCGGCTACACTTTGATATTCCACCTGTAATTATGGAATGTGGTTGATTTGACTACGGCTTCTCTCAGCTGCAAAAAACTCGCAGCCGTTTCATAAACGTGCTTGCGTCTACTCTGCAGCCACCCAATTTTAAATATTGTCGGATGCACTTTACTCCCCCTACTATTATGTTGACCTCATGGCTGCATTTCCACCATGCTCACATTAGCCTTCACCCCATTCCGTTCTCTGTTCTACTTCATTCCATGTACCTATTCTCTGATATCCGCTTACAGTCACTGGTCTCCTTCATAAACCCTGTTCATTTCCACTAATTTAGATGTCTTACCTCCGCTAAACCCTCCTCACGCATACGAGTTTTAAAGAATAGAAGGAAGGATGGGTCGGTTGTTGAGAGCAGAACCAAAGGCACCCAAATTTATGGAAGGATACCCACAAGTCAAATACATATTGAAAAAGGAAAAATGGCTTCGGTTTATTCAAAATTTTAAATGCTACAATAAGGAGGTAACAAAAGCTATTGCGAAGTCTTTTAACAGTCTGGAGGTGGAAATTGGGGACCTCAAGTTTACAGTCACAGAAGCATCCATAGCAGTTGCCACAGAACTTCTGTAGGGAGGTGAATGTTGGTTCAAGAACAAGAGCTTTGATGAGAAAGCTGGGAGAGTCATCCTACGTAATCCAGGTATGGATGTTACCATTTTCAAAAGGGGAATTCCTGTCCATGCTTTAAAAGAAGAGTGGGCCACTTTACTGTTGGTTATTCAAAAGTTTATCACCTGTGAGGGACGTTTTGGATCAATGTACATGTATCATACCCGACTGTTGATGAATTTCCTAGACAACCAGACCCTCAATATACCATACTTTTTACTTTGAAAAAGATGTCTGTAACCATCCAAAAGCATCTGGGGGATGTAGAAACACATTTGTATCACCATGGTCTCGTGAAACTTTTGATAGAAAAACAATTAAAAGAGAAAAAGGACACCTGGGAGCAGTTTTTAATTAGAAATTTATTTGAAGAACCCCAAGAAACCCCTAAAGGCAGTACATCAAAAAGAAGTAGAAGAAAGAGAATAGGTGATAAAACTCAAAGCACTCCTACTAACACAGTTGAAAGAACTAGTAGAGAAGATAGATTGTCTAAAAGGAGGAAGGAAAAGACTTAGGGTAAAAAGCCAACAAAATAAAAAGAGAAAAGAAGCATTGAGGTTGTGCATCAAACCC
The DNA here is from genome assembly GCA_000404065.3 of Pinus taeda. NCBI lineage: Eukaryota > Viridiplantae > Streptophyta > Pinopsida > Pinales > Pinaceae > Pinus > Pinus taeda. Next base: position 22,528 of record APFE030532748.1, read on the forward strand.
CTTCCTCAGAAGAAGACCATCAAGTATTATCTGAGAGACTAGTTCACCTTCAGGAACAGTCAACTATGGCCAAAAAGAAAGGAAAAGAAAAACAGAAGGAACAAGACAGTAGTCCACAGCATGTAAGAAGAAGCACCGGGCTTAAAGGAAAGTGGAAAAAAGCACAAACAAAAGGACCCCATTTTATTGATTTGGAATGAGGAACACCTGAACAAACTCCAATTGACCGTAATCCACCTCATTCTCAGCCAAACGTTGAAACTAGTCCTCAATATGTTGACATGAGTCCTTTTTGGCCAGATTTTGAAGTCAATTCTTCTCCATAGAATTTTGGGGACAACCCAAGGAAAACGACACCTGAGATAGATCTAAAGTAGCAAGAGGTGTATGATTACATAAAATCCTTAGAAAGAATAGCCACGAGTCCCAGCACTTCATCCAATCAGCCTCACACAACACAAGAAGCTCTAGTCCAATCATTGAAACAAGAAGTATTTGAGTTGGAGGTTTTAAATAGACATATTAAAAATGAAAATGAAGCATTAAAGGAGCAAAGCAGATTGGACAAGATCATTCATGACAACACTATGTTACATTTGGGACTGTGGCACAAAAAGAACAGGAAATTGAAGAAGAAATGCAAGAAGATAAGTAGAGCGCTGATTAATCTTAAATTCAGATGCTTGATGAAGAAGCCCAGGATGTTAGCAGCACTAAGAAAGAGGAGAAGAGGACTGGATGTACTAGCAGAGGTATCAAAACATATGAATTGAAGGAGGGTGATCAAAATTTTGGTTGCATGGGGACATGCAACACCTTCACAGTGGGGGTATGTTGAGTCCCAAACTTGCATCTTTCCTATACACCTTTCTAGACTTTTTCCATTTACCTGGACCTCCTAAGTCATCAACATCATTGCATATTAATGATAAAAGAACACTTAAAGTGGTTTTTAACTATGTTTTGTGTTTGTTGTTTGAATTAGATTTTTTCTCATTGAGCTGCAGAATCTTGTCACTTTCCACAACTACTTCAACTTTCCACAACCATTTTGTTAAAGTCTATATCGCAGGTGTCTTTAGGCAAATCAAGCCACATGGGCAAGTTTGAAATGCCATGGATATGGACCGAGTCCTATTGGCTCAGTCGAATTCACCAAAGAAGGCTGTGGTCAAAGGTAGTCAAGTGGTGGTCAACCTAAGAGTCCTACGGTGGCAGAACTCCGTTTTTCACCACGTGAAGACTTGCGTGGCCGTTCCTAAATCTCATGGGACATATCAACACCTGTGGACTTCTCCATAAGCCGAATCCAATAGCCACCCTCCATAGATTTAATCTTCACGGCAACCATAATGCTAGATTCCTGGACGTGGTTGTTCACGTGTCTTTTATCAGCACAGATTGTACGAAAGTAGTTATGTCATTCTCTGTTATAAATAATGTGTTCTCATACGCATAGTAGTTAGCTTTTGTAATGTAATTTTGACTGTTAATGAGCCCACTGTGTTGTGACTTTATTTCTATGTTATGACTGCATTTTGAATACATGAGAAGACTCTGTTTATAAGCTCAATTCGTGGTTGATAGCTGACTGCCCGAGGTTGTGTAGAGGACCCCTATACACATCGAGGTTTTGTTTATTGTTGTATAGTTTCATGCTTTATTTCTTTATGTTCCTTATGCCATAATCATTCATGTGTATATATTGCATTGCTTATGGTATTCACGTTTTATTTCTATCCATAATTTTACATGCTGTTAACTGATCAGTGTCATCATTCCAAATTACAGTAGGCAGCCGGGGCATTTGCACATAGTTTTACAATGACTAATGACATGGAAACAGTCTTATCTTTCTACTGATATATTTTTCTTAGTTTTTAATTCCAACACTATTTTGTTTATTTCAGTTCTGTTCATTGGCTTTATTAATTAGTTTAGATATTGAATTGCTCATGTCATTTTCAGTTACCTCCGAAAGCCATAGCGAGACTAATGGTGACGGATTGAAGTATGAGTGTGTAGTTTGATATTAGTTTATTTTTATGCAAGTTAGTTATTGAATTTCTCGTGTCATTTTCAGTTACCTCCAAAAGCCATAGCGAGACTAATGGATAGGGGTCAGAGTATGAATTGATGTAATTTGATTTTAGCTTTACTTTGCTTCAACTTTTTGGATTTCTTTGAGTACAGTTTCTTTTGTATTTAGACAGCAGCAGGGATAATGGTTCCATGATCAATAGTTCACTTTTTGTTTTATTAGAATAGTGGCACATTTTCATTTTCTTTTAGGAATTAATTTCATCATTGCATGTTATAAAACCTTTTTGAAAGTTTGAAGTTTTGGAAATCAATATAAAGGGCATCATTGCCTTGAACATTTATATCCATACTTGTCTTTTAGAATTTCCATCTCACATTAGGAAATCAACGAAGATAAAAACCCCCAAAACATGAAAATCAAAAACGACAAAAGTGAGAAATAGGTTATCTTGCACATGTAGTGCGCTGCACTTCGTCAGCTTACGAATCCCGAATTGACAATTAAATGTAGCAATTTAGGACACTCTAAATTGACCAAACAGAGCGCAAGACCCTGGACTTAGATTACAAAAAGTCCAAGTTGCGAAGTGGTGTGACATGGTTGTGATGATATGCATGTCTCTTTCAGATGGTTGGCTATGACATACCTTGGTTTTGTTATGATCCTACTTGAGGGATGGCTACACCCATACCTAAATCTATTTACATGATCATTCTCTGGATGGCTGCATCCATGCCATGATTCATGTATCATTTGACAGACATCTCCATTTATGTATATGTATCTGTACTTTCTTGTAGGTTTTCGATGACAGAACGGTTCCCTGCACTGATTTATAAAGCATTTCATCCCTCACTCCGACTCGACCTTCATGCTTTAAGGGGCATCTATTACACAACATTTTGTCATTGTCCTTGTACTCCCCGTTCCTTGATCTTGGAGGACCTCTACACTGAATCTTTCATGCTTTGCCTTCATGAAGAAACTCCCATTATGTCCCTCTTCATGAGCAGATCATTCCCCTTTCGCACCATTTCCCCTTAAAATTCTATGTTTCCCAATTTACAAGATCGATGCTAGTGGCCTTTGTCTCCCCCACACTGATGTGCAGAGATTAGCACTATTCCATGCACTGATCGGTGCGACTGAGATGTGTTCCAGTCACGTTGGTCCTATTATGGAATTTTTTTTAAATTAGAGCTGAAGCTTCCATCTCTAGAAGCTTCGTAATGGAAGTCTGGTAAATGATTTGGCCAGATGGGGTCAAGGATGAAAATTTGGGCTCCTTTCCCCTATAATGATGGAACTACCTCAAGGGATAAGTCCTTCTCCCATGATAAAGGATCCATCTCCCAACCATATTTCCTATATAAACCTCCCTTCTTCCTAAGCACAATCTAGTTAGAGTGTTGGCTGAGTGTGAGTATACTATTTTGATTAGACAAGCAAGCTATTACTAGTTGTAGCCATCTAGTTGTGTGAGGGAGAAGTGTGTTTGGTTTGGAGTGAAGCCTAAAAGGAAGAGTTTTTAAACTATTGTTGTTTGAAGTCATCATCAAGTGCTAGTAGAAGTGTGTGGGAACCTGGTCTTGTCAGAGGAATACTGTGATGTTAAGACGAATGGTTGTAATCTCTCTTTGATATTAATATATGCAACTATTGATTATTTTCCTACATGTTTTGTAATATTACATGTTCATGTCTTGATGCTTCTTTACTCATTAAGTAGGTTGAATTGCAATTTGTATATTATTATGTTTGTGTGTTGTTGTTGCTTACTTGTTTTCAGAGCTTGAAGAAGGAAGCGAGAGATTGCTAGAGCAAGCAAGTGAGGACATCATCAAGCAGGATAAGCAACCAAGAGGTAGGCCCTCTTCATCGATTCTAGCCTAAGGAAATCTTCCATAGAATGTATCTGTTGTGGCTAGACCCATTATCGGGCTAGAGGAATTTGTTCGTGTTCACACTTATAATTTTACTTAACCACAGGCTATGTTGTCAAATCAATGTAATGTAATGTGGAAGTCCAAGAGACCCACTTGTTGTACAAAGAGTCATGTAAATTCGAAAAGTCATGGAAGTCAAACAATCATGAGGGTAGATGAATAGTCACAAGGGTCAGTTCCACCCTTGGCTATAAATACCCCCTCATTTGTACATGCAAAGGAGTTTTCACCTTAGCTCCTCCCGCATAGCCAAGAGCGTTTGTTATCTTTTCTTCGATGAATAAGTAGTGGCTCCAACGCCCCTCACACGGGGTTATTGATGTATGGTGTAATGATGTGTCTTGGAACTTTCGATTAATTCAGAAGCCTGCTAATACGCTAGCATGTTTTCACACATGTATTGTAGTTCTTGTAAGACTAACCTTTAACACTTGTAATGCATGTTTCTTGAAACTGTGTTTAACACTTGAAATAATTCACTTGTTGTAATACACATATGTTAATGAAAATGTGTTGTATATGTTGTTAATGTTGTCTTGCCCATGTAGAATACTCTCCTGGACATCAGACATACCTTTCACATGGAACTTGCTATAACAACCATTGTACTCACATGGACTAATCTGTTGAGTGTTATACATGTTATCTTCCCTTGTGTGTTGTGACTTCCGCATCCGTGTGGAATGTTCCGCCAAAAGCTGCGCATGTCCTATTGTGTTGTGTCTTCCTAGAATAGTTGGTACTTCTCCCAACCAACTTGGGACTCACTCCCACCCTCTCCCTCTACGGTGGAAGAACCATTGACACAAGTCACACTTACACTCACCAGGCACGCGAGCCTCACTTCTCAGAAGACAAAGCAGACCACTCTCCTGTGCTGACATGTAAGAGTTGAGGCAAATCTTTAAGATAATGGAAACCGGGCCATCAAACCGGATGGGACTCCTACACCAAATGATGTGAGGTCTAGTTGGGACCTCATACCAAGGAGATCCCCTAATGTTGGCGGGTCCATCATCGTCAACATTTTTTGCATTAGAAGGAGGGCCAAATGACAAGTTGAGCCCATAAATCTAGGTTGAATATCTTACCCAACGAATAATACGTAATTCTTGCTCCTGGGGTGTTTCTCTCATTTCTCCCTTAATCAATTATCCATCCTCGATAAGCTTCTCGATCACTTGTCCTTGTTAAAGTTTGACAGTGAGGACAGAACATCCGTAAACGAGCACATTTCTGATTTTCTTCATTTATGTGAATCTCATGAAATCGATAGTGATGAGATTGTTTGTTGACTTTTCTTCTTCACCCTTGAAGGTCATGCTAATCGGTGGTGTCATACCCTGCCACCTACTTTCGTCCATTCTCTTCTCACCTTCCTCAAGGAGCTCCATTAAGCCTTCGATGAGTGTGACCACCAAGATTTCTATGAAAGAATCTCTTGTTTAAGAATGAAGCCTAGAGAATTAGTTGAGGACTTTTCCACCCGCTTTGTTGACCTATGTCATGAAATTCCTGAGTAGTTTGTGGACCTTGACTTCATGAGAAAAGAGCTAAAACGCTTGGTTCATGTCTCCCGAAACGGTGAACTTCTTGATTTCCCTTCTTCATTAACTCTTGTGGACCATGAGACACCTCATGTATCGAAGAGGATTCCCCCTCACAGAAATGGAAAAACTAAGAAATTTATGCATCGGGTCCCCCCCACAGCAATTGCAATGCTCATAAATCTACGCAGCATGTTCCCAATCCATCTCCTAAGCTATCTCCTACCCCAACAAAGGAAACTCCATAATGGTTAGGAAATCCTATGGAAAAACTTCATCCCTCCATTCTACAAGTGGACACCATCATTCCTAACCCAAGTCTTGAGTCTAATCTGCATCTCTGTCATCCTCCATCATCTACAAGCCATGACTCCTTGCACCATGACTTGCTTGAGCAATATACTTCATAGGCTATCTATGCACAATCTCTTGGTTCTCGAGCTACTGGCTCAAGTTGCAGTCATCTACAAGGTAACATTATCATATAAGCGGAGGAGCAGGATGGTGAAGACACAATCAATTCCTCTCAAAATGTTGAGCTTCCATTCTTGATCTATCCTCGATCTGCGAATCTTGGTGAAACAACATGCACAATCAATTCTTTCGATCGACCTCTCGTATTGGGCTTCCAACACTCCCATGCTTTCGTATGTTATGATGAATTCCCAAGCACGTCATATGATCTATTGTCATCTCATGTACACTCTAACTCAAATCTGAAATGCAAACCAATCAAAGTAGACATCCATATCGAATCTTTCTCTACACCTCACTTGCCTGTGTGTCCTATCATTCATAGTGCATAAACATGTGCCAGAGACACTCTGCATTTTCTTGCTTCTTCATCTTCTGAGTTATCTCCTTGATCAACACAAGGCAATGAGGTTGTCCATGATGAAAATAGTCTCAACACACAAGACTCTTCCCACTCGTCATCATCTTGTGTTGCATGAAGACAAATCTTCAAGTCAACTTCCTAAAAATTTTGATGAAGCCTATGACATAGATGGTTGTCATCCTAAGAGAAGTTTTGAAATTAGTAACAATATACATCATCAAGCCATGCATGATCTCCTTCACATCCCAAAATGCAATTTTTCGATTTTGGAATGTTTTGGGACATGTCAGGGAGTCGAAGCACTTCAACATCCGTTGATGGTTATGTCAGGACCTCACGAGTTTGGTAAGCCTATCAAACCTAATCAGATCTCGTTTCTCATGCACAATCCATCTATCTACATGGTTGCACTTGACATGGATCCCTGTGTAAAGAATATTTACTATTCGGGGTATGATATTTCAAAATTTCATATTTTCTCTAATGATCAAATCCACGAGTCCGCCACAACATGTCCGTCTTCATGCACCTCTCTTACATCCAATTCAGGTTGGGAGTGTTAATCCCTCATTTAATCATGGGACAATGAAGTTGATCATCTAAAAGAATATCTCTATCCAGAATCACACTTATCAAATTTTCTCTCTCGTAATCATCTCCTTGGTCTTTTTGCAAATTTTGCACGTCAAATATTTCCACTCATCACACCAGCAATCTCCCTATGTGATGACGAGTGCACAACCTATCACGCAAATCAAGTTACTCTCATTTCGCCACACGCCAACCGGTTTCACACATTCACAGTGTTGTTATCCTTTCTACATTTTTGTGATGGCCATGATGCATGCAGACTTTTTCAACAGTTTTAGGTGGGTGTTCTATCATGCCTAGTGCGCAACAAACTTGGTTCCCTCATTCATAGCATTCGCACGATTGTTCAAAATTCTTCTTTATTCATGTCAAATTGGGAATCCGAAATCTCGATCGACTGGTCTGATTTCTCTTCTATCTTGGGTGGTTGTCATGTAGTTTATCATTTTCCCAACAATGCATCTAATGACAGTCGCTTCGCACACTATGATATTCACCATTTAACATCTTTGTTCTTAAACTTCTATCAAGCAAGTGAGGCACTCCGGCTTACACTGATGGCTATGGCAGGTCCTCACTGTCTTGACATGACTAATGAGAATGATCAGATCTATCTATTCGTAACAGATTCCCATCATGATCCCCTCTCTCAAATGAGGAATCCATCTTCTTAAAGATCACAAATATTTCAAAACATGCATCATGCATTTTAAGATCCAATCGTTGAATGGCTAGAACAATCTTACTTGGCAAGTCGTGTTGCAATTAAAAAGCTTTAGTCCTTCCTCGCATTCGCTAAGAAACTTGGTACATAACAACACACACTCACAAGAGGCCTTCAAGGTTTGTTGAAAAATGGTAGTCACGGAAGAGGTAAGTGTGTGTGTTGGGTCGTTGTGACACATTCTTCCACCCACAGGCGAGACCTTCTCTCTTGTGTGCAAGTTTTGCAAGTTTTTTCATTTTTTTGTTGCACACTATTTTTTTATCTATTTTAATCACCCGTATCTTTGTGAATGCAGATCGGGTATGCCTACGGTGGCTTCATTGGAAATTTCATTTCATATAACCCCGACTATTTAACATAGGAGTAGGAGTAAACTCAACCCCTAATGGCGATAAGGAGATGAAAACCTAGGGGCAACATGAAGGAAGGGAGGAAGACCGTCAACAACCCAGTCCAGTAGGAACTAATAGCGGCCAAAGCAACAAAGGTATGACAGAAGATGTCAGGAGGGGAGATATCCCCTCCTACTGGGATACGGTTGCAGGAGACGGGCAGAGTAGCCAGGACACAGAGGAACGGAAGAACATGGGCCCGGTGCTAGGAACTACCTGGCAGATAGGCCACAAAGGAAAGTGCTTGCCATGTACAGCGGAGAAACCCAGATATGTGATCCCAGCGAACAAACTGGAAAAGTACATAAGCTATATGAGAGATCACACCCTTATCTGCAAGTTGGTAGGAGTCTGGCCGTCGGAAAGAGACCTCACTAAGTGGATTCAGCAAAAATGGCAGCCCCAAGGCCACATCGAGCTCAAGATGGGAGCGAAAGGCTTCTTTACGGTAATCTTCTTTAACCTGCAAGATAGAGATAAGCTATTGGAAAATGGCCCGTATTTCTATTATAATGCCGGTCTATTCATGTGTTTCTGGGAAGAATGCTACAACCCTGACAAAGAAACCTTTCTGGTTGCGCCTATCTAGGTCTGCTTATTCGAGCTCCCCATAAACGTCTGGGACCCGGATATCTTAGAAGGGATAGGAAACTCAATAGGAAGCTTAATGAAAATAGCAGAAACTACAAAGAAAGGTAGATACACCTCGTACTCCAGGATCTGTGTCTACATGAACCTAGCAAACCCCATCCCCGACACAATAGAGCTTGAATATCATGAAGAAGTTTGGCAGCAGAACATAGGTTATGAACACATCCCATTTAGGTGTCGCAGGTGCCATACCCACGGCCACCTGGAAAAGGAATGTCCGATAACCAGGGAGGAAGAAGAAAGTAGAGGGCCCCTGCAAAAAAAGAAAGATCCAGACCAGGAGTAATTCCATGAGGTGAGAAGCAAAAGGAAAGCCAACAAGGAAACCCCTCAGAAATATAGGAAAGGAAAACAATCTGTCATAGTGAATCCAAACAGCTTTGCAACACTGCAGGTAGAGGAACATGAGGAAGATCAACCCATGGAAAATCAGGAGGATAAAGGCTCGGACTATAGCGAGAACTACGAAAGAAACCTAGCTAAAAGGAAAGCCCTAAGCGAGCCACCAGAAAAAGATAAGGAACTAGATGAACAAACTGAACAGATGGAGACAGACCAGGTGACTAGTAGGGAGGACCTAAGCTAGGAAGAGGAAGTATTGAGAAAACTGCTAAATGAATGGAAGAAACTAGATGAGAGGTTTATTCTAGAAGAAAAAAAGAGGCTGTATGTTGAAACCTTCCAACAATATAAAACCAAACTAGAAAAAGGCAAAGCCTCACCAAAATAATACCAAGAGACTCAAAATGAAAGCAGACTAGATCAGAATGGACAAAGTAAAGGGGGGCAAAAAAAAGACGAAGAAAAAACCTTAAGGACTCCATCTAACTCATGGGAGAAATGTTAGTCAATACAGGGAGAGTGGTCCCACTATCAGCGGTGTTTCAAAACCTATCCCAAGTTAACCAATGATTTTGACATCATGGAATATCAGAGGCTTAAATAGCAAAGGAAAATAGAGACATCTGGCAGCAAGACTCAAAAAAGACAAACCACAGATTATGCTACTCTAAGAAACTAAAATCCCAGGCCAGAAAATGGAGGAAATTCTCAATAAAATAAAACCAAGATACGAACAAGTAACTATAGATGCCAAAGGGAGTGCAGGAGGGATGCAATTCTCTGGAACCCAGTAGAAGTCCTCACTGACTGGTGGATAGGAATGCCAAGAATCCTCACAGGGAGATTCAGACTAATAGGACAAAGTGAATGGGTGGTAATCTTGGCTATTTATGGACCCCACACCCATGTAGATAGAGACCTATTTCTCAATCAGCTGACTAAGCTTCAAAGTCTGCACCGAGAGCAGAGATGGATCTTGGCAGGCAAATTCAACTTAATCACTTCTCGAGATGAGAAAAGAGGTGGAATAAGCAGAGAATACCTGGAAAGGGAAAGATCCAGAGAAGTGCAGACAGAATTAAGGGTGGTTGATATCCCAACCATAAATGGGAAATTCACCTGGAATAACAGAAGAGGCGGGTCCAAACAGATCGCTTCAAGACTGGACAGATTCCTCATCTCAGAGCACATAATCGGGATGGATATCTTCTATGAAGCCTCTATCCTACCCTCAATAGGGTCGGACCACTGGCCAATAAATCTTGAAATAGCCTTAAATGATCAGAATAAAAAGAGACCCTTCCGGTTCGAGTCCTTTTGGCTTTGTGCCCCTGACTTCCTTGACAAAGTAAGATGCTGGTGGCAGGACAACAAAAGTGGAAAGGAAGGTTGCAGTAAAATGCACTCATTTTAGCTAAGACTCAAAGAAATCAAGAGCAAAATCAAGAAGTGGAACAGGGAAGAATTCAACAACATCCAACAGGAGAAAGGCAAACTCCAGTCCAGATTGGAAAGAATCCAGCAACAAATGATCTCGGATGGACAAAGTCAAGATCTGGCTGAGGAGGAAGGCAGAGTAATCACTCAATTGGAGGAAAGGCGAAAACAGGAGGAAATCCTGTGGAAGTAGAAATCCCGGATCCAATGGCTAAAAGAGGGAGACAAAAACTCCAATTTCTTCCATAAAGCTATGTTGAACCATTGCCAACACAACATAATCTTCTCCTTGAAAGACAAGGAGGGAAACAAAATGACTCAGCAGGATGAAATAGAACACCTCTTGGTGGAGCACTTCAAAGGCATTCTCTCTGAACCAAATGTCAACTGATCTGAAAACATAGACAAAATCTGCCACCATATTCCTAAGAAAGTCTCCAGAGATCAAAACCTGGCCCTTCTCAGGGTAATCACCAAGGATGAACTTGAAGAGACAACCAACAGAATGTCAAAAAATAAGGTCCTGGGCCCCGACGGCTTCACCATTGAATTTTATCAGGCGACTTGGAGCTTCAAAGGGAATGATCTGCTAGATCTTGTGGAGGAATCCAGGTGCTCCAAACGCATGCACCAGGGCTTGAACGCCACCTTCCTGGCTCTAATCCCAAAGAATGGCTGCTTGGATGAACTGCAGGGTTTCAGGCCCATCTCCCTATGTAATGTTGTCTACAAAATCCTTGCAACTATCATGGTAAACAGACTCAAGCCGATCCTGCCGGATCACACTGCCCCGGAGCAAACTAGCTTTGTCAAAGGATGGCAGATCACCGATGGCATCATAGTGGCCTAGGAAGTGATCCACTCCCTGAAAAGCTCTCGTGCCCCAAGTATGCTTATCAAAATTGACCTGTCCAAGGTGTTTGACCGGCTTAGCTAGAAATATCTGGCAGCCATCCTTAAAGCCTATGGATTTGACCAAAGATGGATAAATTGGATCATGTCTATGGTTGACACTCCAGTTATGTCAATTTTGTTAAATGACACCCCCTCTAAAGCTTTCACTCCCTCCTGTGGGCTAAGGCAGGGAGACCCCCTGTCTCCCTTCCTCTTCATCCTAGCCGCAGAAGGCCTAGGCAGATTGGTAAACGCTCAAGTCTCCAGGGAGCAGATAAAAGGCCTCTGAATCTACGGGGATGACATCCCGGTCTCGCACTAGCAATTCGTAGACGATGTGATGCTATATGGACAAGCCACTCTGAAGGAGGCCCAAAGAATCATAAAATCCTTATCCCAATTCAGCAAAGCCTCTGGAATGGAGATTAACAAAGCTAAATCGGAAGTGTTTTTCTTCAACACCTCACTGGCTGCCCAAAGATTCCTATCATGCACTCTAGGCTTCAACAGGGGAACCTTCCCATCAAAATACCTGGGTATTATGCTGCATGAGCATCAATTCCGGTCGACCAAATGGGATCTACTAATTACAAAATCTGACATAAAATGGACAACTGGACCCATCGCTCATTAAATGCCCCAAGTCGGATAATCCTCTTGAAAGCAGTTTTGCAGGCCATCCCTAACTACCAGCTCTCATGCCAAGCTATCCCTAAGACTCCAAGCCAAAAGCTGGTTACCCTGTTCAAAAACTTCCTCTGGCAGGGGACCAGCAAAACAAAAAAGTGGGCCCTAATCTCATGGGAGTGGCTTAGCCAACTCTCCAAAGATGGCGGTTTAGGGCTTCGCGACCCCTTCGTCCTTAACCAAGTCATGGGCGCAAAGCTCTAGTGGAGGTGGCTTCAGGGTGGCCCTGACCTATGGAAGGTTCTGTGGGAAAGAAAATACGATGCGGCAGGGGAAACCGAAGAAATACTAAGCAGCACGACAGAGACCAGAGGCTCTACAATCTAGAGCCTGGCGAGAGGCAGCAAAGACCTGATAAGGGACCACAGTTTTTGGGAAATTCGAGCAGGGCACAAAGCCAGATTCTAGGAGGAATCTTGGCAGCAACATGAACACCTCATACAAAAAGACAACCTCCATGCCATCCTTGCCTTCTCAACCCAGACTGGGGCATCAACTATTGGCAATTTCTGGAAGCCACATGAGGAAGGATATTGGCGCGATTGGAAACAAAAAGAGGACTGGGAAGGAGCACCAGAAACCGACAGATGGCAAGAATACTATACAGAGATGGCATCTCAGAAAATCGCAAAGAAAAAGTGTTTGACATTCTCAGATGGGGCGATCGAATTCAAGGAAATTTCACAATAGCAGAAGCATACTACCACAAAAGCAATCAAAATCATCAACCGGAAACAATTCAATGGAAAAACCTTTGAAAAACCAAGCACTGGCCTAAAGTCTCTTTTTTCATTTGGACCATACTCCACGGCAGAGCCCTTACCTGGGACCAGATTCTGAGGAAGGGAAGCCAAGGCCCATCCCGTTGTGCCCTGTGCATCTCCCAAGAGGAAACCATGGAACATTTTATGAACCACTGCTCCATCAGCATCTCCCTGTGGGAAAGCCACCACAAATTGTTTGAGCACCATCACAGAAACCATCAAAACATTGTAAGAACCATAGTCAATTAGCCGAGAAATCCTTACTAGAATCCAGTGGTCAATCGTGCTTGGCTCCTTTCTGCTGGGTTCCTTCTCTGGAATATCTAGAAAGCATGGAATGGGGCAATTTTCAAGGCAGAAACCCAAACCCTCATAGCAATCAGGCGGCACGCAGTGGAGGCAGAGAAAATCTGCAACAGATGGGATCGGACAACACATCTGTGGGAACAGGAAAAAGAGAAATGCATGATCAAATCGGGCAAGTGACGGGGCAAGGAAGGTCTGGTCAAAAGGACGGAGAAGACATGCGAACTGAGACAACATTATGGAAGGATCTGGAGCTATCTCTGAATTTCAAGATAATGGACAAAGGAAGGATGACAGGTGGCATCAGAAGTATAGGAAGGCTACGGCAAGAGTATCCAGGAGGATATTGGAATAATGACGAGTAAAGCGGGTAGGTCAAGTCATGCCACTTCCCAAGACAGGGAGGCCAGAATGCCTGACGTAAAATTAAATGGCCAAGTCGAGGCCGGAAAACCAAACGGCCAAGTGGAGGCCCAGTTGACAGGACAACGAGTTAATAAGCCCGAGGAAACAGATGGAAGGCTCATTCAGTTTGGTAAGAATGATGAAAAATAGCGAAAGGGCACCTGCTCGACTCTGTGACCAACCCTCCTCCTCGGCTCCGGTAAGAAAAGGTGGTATGTTCCCTATCATCTTCGTCCTTCAGACATTATGCTTGCTTGTTTCTCCATTCTCTTTTCCTGGCCAGAAATGCTCTACCCTTGCGCATAGAATCCCAGCTGCAGAGAGGAAAATGGCCCTCCGGGTATTCTCTTGTTTCTCTTATCCTCCTCCCGATATGGGAAAGCTTCACTTCATGCTAGTTTTGTGCCCTGTTCTAAGAGTCAGGCTACATGGGGGGCTTTGACGGGTCTTGCCGCGCTCCAGGAGGGTCCTCGCACCCCTGGTCTTATCTGCTCCCTGGTCTTCTTCCGTGGTCTCTACCACGATTTCTATTCTTTTCTGCTGGCTAAGCCCGACAGGTTTTGCCACTTCGCCGGGTGGGGGTTTCTCTGAGCTTCTATGAGAAGGTGGTGGATCTTTAGCCGCTATGCCCCAAATGGTGTTGCTATAAGGACCCGGGTGATCATTCATGCTGAGCATGCTGCTTCAAATGAACAAGCCTCAATTGTACACAATCTCTCTCGCACTGACTTGTGGTGTTCTGTTGTGATAGGTCAAAAAGCTTCCTCAATTCCCAAGCCCTAGGTCCGTGGTAAGATGGCTCCAAGGAAGACTAATTCTGCTAAGAAAAGGGAATATGGCACCAGTAGCCATCTGAACAAAAGGGGCAAGAAGCTGGACTCTAAAAAGCTCCTTCACCTGATAGATGGATACATGACTAGCATTTATCCTGAGGTCCGTTCTCTAATCCATGGGTTGGAGTGCGTGCTGCGGGAAATCACCGCAAACCAAGAGATCCCTCGCGAGGACTGGGAAGTGATCACAGACCTAGGCACCTCAAGAGGCAGGAACACGTTGTTCAATAAAACGCTCCAATTCTACTGGATCATGAAACACGTGGTTGGCTGGGCTATGGAGGTAAACCAGGCTGTTCGAGAAGAGAAGGATGAAGAGCGCAAACAGGCAAAGGAGCTCCTCAAACGCAAACTGACAGAAGAATCAGCCAACATAAAGAACATTCTCCTGAAAGAGATTAAGGTTGTCCAAGTCCAGGCAACCAGGAACCATCTGTTGCTAAAGAACATGGAACAATTGGTGCTCGAACTCAATTGGGCCATAGAGCAGAAGATCCTGAAGCTGGGCGCTAGTGCCCCTAAGCCCGCCCCGATTAACTTGTCGGACGAAGATTAGTTGCATTGTGTCTTCTTTTGTTTATTTTGTTGATGAATCCAAACTATATCTGGATGTCGAGTTATGTTAATGTCGTTAGCCTACATTTCAATAGGCGAAACAATGGTTATGACAGGAAGAAGGAACATAACATTTTTAAATTTTGGTCAGGTTTTAAGGCCGAAAGGTGGCAGTTTGGTTTCCTTCGGGCAGACCTGCCACCTGAACTCTAGTATGTTGTAATTTTGTTGTTATCTGGAATGAAGAATGCCTAACTTCACAAAATAGAAATCATAGGAGTAGGAGTAGTGTTTTATTTTTCACTTGTCTTTGTTTCTACTTTGCATGATTTTTTTCTTGCTAACTTGTTTTCTTTGCTTGCTTGATTTTGTTTTCACTTTGTTTGCTTTGCTTACTATTTTTGTTTTCATTTGTTTGATTTTTTTAATACCTTACTATTTTTGTCTCTGGAGATAAGTGTTGCCAACTACTATGTCTTGGCTTTTGAATAAAGTATGTGTCTAATATTTGAAGAGACTTTTGACACTGCAACACTTGGTCTGTCTTGTATCCATCTTATCTATTCCTGGTTATAACCTTCGACCGATGAAGTATTGAAGAAAAATACGAGCCATATGCAAGGGAAGTTTTGGTCCAACCATGAGCTTGTGTCCACACTGGGAAGCCTCATGCCTATACTCAACTTTCTGCTTTGTGTGTTCAAGCTCATCCAACTAGTAGAAATGAAGAAGGGGAAAATCTAAATGGGAAAACCTATGTTATAGGTCTTACATGATTCTCTGAAGGAACAACCTCTTATGCTGTCAATAAGACGGGATCCCTCTTTTGCCCCAAAAATCAATAAGTTCCTATGCATAGTCCTCTTTAAAAAATACAAAGGTGAAAGAAGAGAAAGGCTTCCTGTGCAAAGAGGTGAAGCATGCAACTCCACTGGGGTATAGACCAGGCTTGCTCAAAGTGGATCAATGTGTGTTCTTGCGTGACTCCACTGGGGTACTATCCAAGTCTGCTAGAAGCAGAGCAACACTAGAGATGAAAACTTATACTCTGAAAATCTTCAACTCATGAGCTAAACTACCCTTCTCGGATTCGAATCATTGCGATCAAGCTGAACTTTTGTTTGTGTTTGACTGAGTATGCTAAAGGTGAACCATGTATGTCCATGGGGTAAGTGGGGAAGTCGAAATAACCCACACATTGATTCAATAATCCTCAAAATACTAAGGCCCTGTGCTATCAATGAACCAAAATAGAGAAGCTAGATTTATACCAATGTGTCACCAAGTGTTGTAGCAGCTATGACAACCCTCCAAAATTTTGGCCTGCACCCAAATTCGAAGCCTTTCTTGAAAGTTTCACTTGATGGTTATATACACTTCGGTTCACTCCACGAACTCGTGTGAGCCTTTGCACCCATCTTGCTTGTGCATTCCACCCAAGTTTCTGCATGTTGATGTCAATGTCTTCCTTATGACCATGTTCTATCCATGCTCAAGGTTTCCGCTTCATGTGTACATGTTATGTTCACTATGAAATCATCTATCGCACTCACACACAGAGTCACATCCACTATCGCACAATCTTCCTCACGATCAACCAATGATCAATCATGAGTGTCGCAGTTGTCACTTGCACTGTCGGTCAGTCATGTTGAACATGCGTGTCTGTTTGGTTTGAGTCATCTCGTCGTCAAGTCATGAGGGCATGTGTTTGTAAGATCATATTTGCACCTTTCACTCATTCACACACTTAGTCATTTAGTTGAAGTTCTGATGACTAGAATCCTCTCTGGCAACCGGACTATCACCCCACCATCGACTCAATTGACTGTGACCCTGAACAATGTAGAAGCACCAAGCAAGTATTTTCAAGCTACGCTACTCACAAGCAATCTAATCAACCTTCATGCTGGCCACCTAGAGAGTCAGATCCAATAGCCACCACAGGACTGACTCCCCTAAAAAATTGCATAGAGGCTACTGACCTTGCCCACTCTGTTGACTAGGGAAATTGCACAAACAAGTCAGACAAACACCTAGTGCCCATCCCTATCTCCCTCAGAAAATTGCACAGTTTTCCCAGTTAGTCCTCTTGACAGTCGACTTGTTTTTCATCTGGAAAATTGTGCAGTTTTCATGAGTAGGCCTTCTACTGCCTAGCAGTCGCTCAACTCAGAAATTGCACAGAGATGATCAGTAGGTCAGCCTCCTAGACTCAGTGCAGTTTCCCTCACCAACAAAAGACTGCTAGTTCCCTCCACGAATTGCGTAGTTTCTGCTGCGAAGCTCCCGGTTGCTGATTGCATGTTTCCCTTAGGAATCGTGCAATTTTTGCCTCCATTAACCCAATAGCTAGCTGCTAGTTCCCTCCAGGAATTGCACAGTTTTTCTTGCTAGGCTCCCGGCCAGTTACTCCAAAAAACTACACAATTTCTGCCTACTAATCCTCCATGCATCCTAGCCTGTTCCTCCAGAAAATTGTACAAATTTTGCTGTCAAGCCCTTGCTACCTACTTGTTCCGGAAAATGTGTAGATTCTTTCTGCCTTGCCTTCCTGCAGCCCTAACTCTCCCTCCCAAAATTTGCACATTTTTTCCTTGCATCTGAGCCAGACCTCACAGACAGTCACTGTCAACTCAGTTTTCCCGTCTTCATCACCCAGTGACTCTTGCACAATTTTCATCAGCAGTGCCCGAAGCCATCATCCCACCTCACAACCTTGATGCCTCTCGTGGTCACCTGCATCTGAAATGATCATGTGTCATGGTATACTAGGAGGTTTTTAGATTTGATGTCGTCTGGTCATGAGTGACTACAAGTACAGGTACACCAACAAACATGGCGCGATGACGAACTGGATGAATGGAGGGAGCACATGTAGAAGGACAAGTTCACTAATGGAGGAACAAACAAAGCATGCAAAGAAATGTGCTCGCGAACAGATGATCATGCAAACATGTGTTCACGAACAAATCAATGGACAAACATGCACCTTTCTCGAACAAATGAGCCTGTCAAGCCTTCCAACATACAAACAAGGAGCAGTGTACCAAAGCAACATCAAGTGAACCAACGACCATCAAAGACTCCATGCACTTGGCCATGCGGAGGTGAAGTTGTGATACACCATGAAGACATCCATCACCTAGCGACACTGTAGCTCGACATGCACTCCAGCAGCAACACAAATGTACCAGCACTGTCATGTCGAGTCATGTTGTCCACATCTCCAGTGTGGGCCATGTTGTCAAATCAATGTAATGTATCATGGAAGTCCAGGAGACCCACTTGTTGTACAAAGATTCATACAAAGTCGAAAAGTCATGGAAGTCAAACAGTCATGAGGGTAGTCGAACATTCACAAGGGTTAGTTCCACCCTTGGCTATAAATACCCCCTCATTTGTACATGCAAAGGACTTTTCACCTTAGCTCCTCCCACATAGCCAAGAGAGTTTGTTATCTTTTCTTTGAGGAGTAAGTGGTGTCTCCAATGCCCCTCACACAAGGTTAGTGATGTATGATGTGATGATGTGTCTTGGAAATTTCGCTTAATTCAAAAGCATGCTAACAGGCCAACACGTTTTCACACATGTATTGTAGTTGTTGTAAGAGTAACCTTTAACGCTTCTAATGCATGTTGCTTGAACATGTGTTTAACACTTGAACTAATTCACCTGTTGTAATACACATATGTTAATGAAAATGTGTTGTATATGCTGTTAGCGCTATCTCACTCATGTAGACTACTCTCCTGGACATCAGACATAACTTTCACATGGAACTTTCTATAGCAACCATTGTACTCACACGAACTAATCTGCTGAGTGTTATACGTGTTATCTTCCCTTGTGTGTTGTGACTGTCGCATGCATGTGGATTGTTCTGCTAGAAGCTACGCATGTCCTGTTGTGGTGTGTGTTCCTAGCATAGTTGGGACTTCTCCCAACCAACTTGGTACTCACTCCCACCCTCTCCCTCTACGGTGAAAGAACAATTGATACAAGTCACACTTACACTCACCAGGCACATGAACGTCACTTCTCGAAAGACAAAGAAGACCACTCTCTTGTACTGACAAGTAATATTTGAGGCAAATATTTAATATAATGGCAACCGGGCCATCATACCAGATGGGACTCCTACACCAAACGGTGTGAGGTTTAGTTGGGACTTCATACAAGGGAGATCCCCCGATGTTGGTAGATCTAGCACCGTCAACAAATTACTAGCAATATGGTAGACTACAGTTCACAAGACTCTCCCTACCAATCAAATGAGCATCATGCTGATGGGCATTCTCTTGACATAGCAGACACATTGAGAATTTTGAAGGAAGAAATAAGGATTTGCAAATCATATAATGGCATAATCATGTGGGCACAGGAGAAACAAGCAGAGGTCAATGTGGTTATCCTTCAGATCTTTTCAAACCTGCAGAGACAAGGACCACTCAGAATTAGTCATGGATAGGAGGACAAGACTAATGGAGAATATGGTAGTAGGTCACATGGTGGGAACTGGTCAGATAGAGATGACACAGTGAGAGATGGTTGGTTCCTAGATACACCTGATAGATGAGGGAGTAGAAATGGGCTTTACTCTAGTTATGGTTCATACATGTATCATGGTCATCATTACTATCATCCTTATAGGAGTAGTGATAGGGGATATTTGTCATATGATTTCAAGAAATCCAAGCCACCTACATTTTATTGGATAAATGAAGAAGTCATGGGATGTAGAAGCATAGTTGATTGGGATGAATAATTTCTTGAGATTACATAATTACTCAGAGGACATGAAGGCCAAGATAGCAACTTTTAGTCTTAAAGGTAAAGCAGACATTTGGTGGGAAGATGTAAAGAATGTCAGGGTCATTCACGAAGAGGAGTTGACTTGGAGTGAGTTCAAGGGACTTTTCAAGAAGAATTATCTATGGGAGAGATACTATGATGATAGGGAAAAATTATTCTATGATATGAAGATGGGATCCATGAATGATGAGGATTACACTAGAAGATTCTTGGAGCTATTGATGTATGTTCCTTATCTTAAGGAGGAGAAAGTGAAGATTCAAAGATTCATTATTGGGATTCTAGTAGCATTCAAGAACATGATTTAGTTTAATGAGCCTAGATCATTCGATGAATCCATTAGGAAGCTAAAGCATTATTATTAGCAATCAAAGCACAGATCCAAGACTAAACAAGATTGGAAAGGTAATGATAAATATAAAGGGAAATGGAATAAGAAGTGAACAAGACGTCAAGACGTAGGTAACAAAGAGAATGCGACACCACCTAAGAAGTTCAATGCACCTGATAGAGGACATGGATTTCGGTCTGAGGAGTAGAACAAGGGTGATGGTAGGAAACCTTTATAATGTTGTACTTGTGGTGGAGAACATCATAGGAGAGATTTTCCACAGCATCAAGGTGGTAAGCCTCACATCTATAGTGCATAAGAATCACATACAGTAGGGGATGTTGGATAGAGTATTCCATGGATCTATGTAGCATTGGATAAAAAGCACACAGATCACCATGTATCTATTATCGAGATGTGCGATAGGATTTGTGATCACATTTTTTCTATTTTTATTGACCTTGGATCTAATTATAGTTATGTTAATCCTCACCTGGTGGATAAGTGTGGTTTGAATAAAGAACTGAATGCAAAGTATTAGTTAGTGCCATTGGTCACAAGTACTAAGAAAAGAGTTCATCACTGGGTAAGGTCTTGTTCATTTGACTTGAATTGTATGCCTATGTCAGCGCATTTGAATGTTCTTCCATTGGGATCATATAGTATGATTTTGGGTATGTATTGGCTATATCTTCATAGGAAAAAAATGGATTTTTATGACAAAGCCATTGAGTGCTTGAATGAAAATGGGGAACAAAGAATCTTGTAGGGTAAGAAGAAGGAAATGACAGTCAAAATGGTTACAACTATGTAGACAAAGCATAGTTGCAGGAAAAGGTGTGTGTTATTTGCAATACATATTTCTAGTGATAAAGGTAATGATGCTAAGGATGTGGAAGTTTTGAGTTGATACACACTTCTACAAAAATTTCAAGATGTATTTCTTGCAGAGATTCTATAGTTTCTGCCTCATAAAGAAGCGGACTTTTCTATTGAGTTGGTACGAGGGTCAGCACCAGCATCAAAGGCACTATATAGGATGAGTACACCAGATTTAGTGGAATTGGAGTTGCGGCTAAAGGAAATGCTTGACAAGGGATAAATTATGCCAAGTGTATTTCCTTAGGGAGCACCAATTTTGTTTGTTTGAGAAGAAGGATGGTACACTCATATTGTGCATCGATTACATGTAGTTGAACAAGGTGACCACCAAGAATAGGTATCTGTTGTCAAGGATTGATGACTTATTTGACCAGTTGAAGTGAGAAGCATTGTTCTCAAATATTGACTTGAAATCTGGATATCATCACGTACACAATAAAGGAGAGGAAATCTATAAGACTGCTTTCTGGACTAGGTATGGGAATTATGAGTTTGCTTTAATTCCATTTGGTTTGACTAATTCTCCAACTACTTTTATGTGCTTGATGAATAATGTATTACATCCTTATCTAGACAAGTTTGTTATTGTATTAATTGATGATATATTGACATATTCTAAGAATGAGGAAGAGTATGTTGAACACTTAGCAACAATGCTAAGATTTCTAAGAGAGCATCAATTATATGCAAAACTTAGAAAATGTAGTTTTTTTTTCCCAGACAGAGGTATATTAATTGGGTCATGTTGTTTCCAAGGAAGGCATAACAACGGATCTGGAAAATATAAAATCTATCATGGAATGGGAAGCTCCTAGAAATGTGGATGAGGTAAGATCATTCACGGGGTTAACAGGTTATTATAAGAGGTTCACCAAGAACTTCTCATGGATTTGCTATCCCATTGGATAATTGTGGAGGAAAGGTAAGAAATTTGAATGGACAGAGGAATGTGAAACCAATTTTGAGTAATTGAAGCAGTTGTGGACCAATTCTCTAGTTTTAAAGATTGCAGATCT
Source organism: Pinus taeda (assembly GCA_000404065.3). Lineage (NCBI taxonomy): Eukaryota > Viridiplantae > Streptophyta > Pinopsida > Pinales > Pinaceae > Pinus > Pinus taeda. The sequence continues at coordinate 44,531 of APFE030532748.1, forward strand.
AGATAAAGAGTGTGTGGTGTGCACAGATTCTTAGAAGAAAAGACTTGGTGGGGTCTTGATGCAAGAGGGATAGGTGGTATGTTATGAATCAAGGAAACTGAATGAGCACGAGAAAGATTGTGTTACATATGATATTGACTAGGCAACGATCATCCATGCTTTGAAGAAGTGGAGGCACTATTTTTTGGGAAGGAGACTTGTATTAATGAATGACTGCATTGTATTGAGATACTTGTTTGACCAACCCAATCTGAATTCTAGGCAAGCTAGATGATTGGACATGATCAATGAGTATGATTTTGAGATCAGGTACATTAAATGGAAAGAGAATAGGGTGAAAGACACTCTTAGCAAGAGATTATGGGTAAATCACGTAGCAACTATGAGCTTATATGGGATAGATTTACAGGATCATATATTGCAGGCAGGACAACAAGATGACAGATATAGGGAGCTTATGCACAAGTTACAACAGGGTATAGGTGATCAAGATGTGGACTATCATTTCACAACAAATGGTTTGGTCAGATTTAGGGAAAGGATCTATGCACTGGAAAACAATGAGTTCAATAAGTTTATCTTGAGAAAATTTCATGTTAAACCATATTAATGTCACCAAAGATATCAAAAGAAATTGACAATGGTGAAGAACTTCTATTATTTGTCAAATTGGAATAAGGAAATGGCATATTTTGTGGCTAGGTTCTTGGATTGTCAACAGGTAAAAGCAGAGTGTAAGCATCCAGGTGGATTACTATAGTCTATTTCAATTCCAGAGTGGAAATGGGAGGTCAATTCCATGGATTTCATTCTAGTGAAGTCTACTTATTCAACTAATGGTGTAGCATGGGTCTTCATCAGAGATATAGTGAGGTTGCATGGTGTACCAAAGAAGATCGTATCAGACAGAGATGCCAAGTTCACTTCTAGGTTATGGAAAGAGTTGTTTTCAGGTTTGGGTACAAAGTTGACCTTTAGGACAACTTATCATCCGCAGATAGATGTACAAACATAGAGGGTCAACAATATTTTGGAGGACATGTTGAGAATGTACGTCATGCATCAACAACGAAAGTGGGAAGAGTATCTTCCACTCGTTGACTTCACTTATAACAATGGGTATCAAGAATCTCTAAGGATGAGTCTGTTTGAGGTACTCTATGGGCGGAGTTGTACTACTCCCATTAGTTGGAGTGATCCAGTGAACAGGTTGTTGATAGGACTAGACATGTTGGAAGGAATGGAACATGAAATGTAGGTAATCATGAATAATCTAAAGGAAACATAGGATAAATAGAAGAGTTATGCAGATTCAAATGAGATGTTTAAGGATTTTCACGTTGGGGAATAGGTGTACTTGTGCATCAAGCCCAAGAAGAGCTCCTTGAGGATTGGATCATGTGCCAAGCTGGGACCTCGATATTATGGACCTTTCAATATTCTTGAGAGGACTTGACCAATAGCCTATCAACTTGCACTACCTCCGATAGGGAAAGTAAATGATGTATTCCATATGTCATTGATTAAGAAGTATGTTAGAGATGTTGATCATGTGATTGACTAGTGTGTATTGTAGGTGGAGCCAGAAGGAGAATTTTAGCCAGAAACTTAGTTCATTTTGTAGATAAAGATGCTCATGCTTCGGAACTGAGAAATCAAGTAGGTTAAAGTGCAGTGGAAGCACTTTGGGCCCAATGAAGCTACATGGGAGTTGACTTTCCAAATGGGGTCTATGTATCCTTCTCTATTCACTAGTTCAGTAGATGTTTTTTGGTATATGATTTGGTGTGGTGTTTTGGTATATGTATTGATCTTAATTGGATCCATGAAAATTATTAGAGTTCTATGACTATATCAAATCAGGACAGACTTCAAAATTGTGAAAAAAAAACTATCAAGAAGACCTCTGGACAGTGGTAGTTTGTAGCCAGCAAGGAACGATGAGGGCCTCAGTCAAAGTGTGCTAACCGAGGCCCATGGAGACCACGCAGGACGCAAACTAGCAGTTAGGAAGTCCGGATCAAAAAACGGAGGTTGTTTCTAATGCGCAATTAGCACTAAGCGCTAATCATGCATCGTTGGGAAAAACCCCTCGAAATGGAAAGGACCCGAGCACTCGGTCACAAGGAAAAGTCGAAAATTGTGGGAAAAGCACTGAAGCGAAAGGCAGGTCCCGCGCCCCAAAACCAGCGGAATATTGGAGGCATGTTGGGTGATAGGTGGAATTTTCAGGAGACCCAACGATGCCATACAACGAATGATGTGTGTTCGGTGGATGAGAGAGAAAAATGCCTCTCATCGCGGGCTACTATCCAAGCAAGTCAACCACGCGATATGAGTGATAACCGTAGGATCTAGAGGCCCCAGATCTAATGGCGAAATTGCGCCCAATGAATGACTGGATCTGGAGGGAGAATTAAGTTGCAGCGATTTGACCGTTGAGTTAGCAGATGAATCATTACACAACGTAACTAAAATACCGAACCGTTTGAGGAAGAGCTGGCGCAGTTCATGAGAGGACAAGTGACCACTTCCTTGCGAGACGTTACATAGTGGCGATAACGCATAAGCAGGGAACTACAAGCGAACAGTAGGAGGTGATCCGAAGGGGTGGAAGAGGAAGCGAACAGTCATGAGAAAAATTGGCTTTAAGCCATGAACAAACAGAGAACAGAAAGAGAGTGCAAAGCGAAAACAAGCGAGCACTATAAGAAAGAAGGAGACAGTGAGACAAAGAGACAGAATAGAGAATAAGCAATAAGCATAAATAGAGAGCCGAGCTAACCTGCAGAGTAAGGTAGCATTGAGCAGACAGAAGGCTTGAGAGGTTCGAGTAATCCCTGAGAGGATATCTGTTGGGAAATGGGTACCAAATTGGACTCATCCCATTCAAGACTAGTTGAGGTTGAAACTTGGTAAGGAAGAGTCTATGCACTCTAATGGCTTGGGGGATCCAAGAACCACTCTGCTAAGCATCATCTGTTTCAGGAGACTTAGACTGAGCTCCTCCTTGTAAAAAATCGGCTTTAAAGACACAATAAGAAAAGGCCACCACTGAAAGTTGGACCGAAGATGTAGCCCAAGAGGATTGGGTGAACACCTTGTTAATTCATTGTGTTGTTGTGTTTGCTTACTGTATTTCTCTTACTGTTTTCCATTTTCTAGTGTTTGTGTATTTTGCAATCTGATTGATCCGTTGCCAAAGATAACATAGACACACACCAACACATCAGTCTGTAATACCTTCATTCATTAATTAAGTAACTGATATCACTCACAAGTGATTATCAGATCAAGTGGTATTAGAGCCCTAGGATGTTAAGGTTAGACAAGCTTGTGTTGGATTTAGCTGTTGAAGACTAACTAGATCAAAGCTCAAATTAGGAGAAGGAGAGTTGGTTGAAATTAATCCTGAAATTGGGAGAGTCTATCCTCAGAAGACAATGTCAAAGGAAGGTTTTGTGGGGCCAGACCCTCAATTCTTAGATAGTTTCCTAGCCCTAAGGTCCATGGTAGAGGAAATGTATAAGGACTTTAGAAAACATAAAGATGAAAGATCCATCAGGCTCCAAACAAGACAAGGAGAAGATGAGTCTCTCCTCCATGACCACTCAAAAGGAAAAGGGAAAGAAGAAAGCTTTCTCACACCTCCTAATAGCCCTAAACACAAAACGAAGGCATCTTTGATTAAACTAGATGTTAAATTTGATTTACCTATATATGATGGAGAGTTGAATGCAGAAAAGTTGGACAATTGGTTTAGACAAATTGATATTTATTGTAGAGTGCAGAATATCGATTCAGACAAGAGCAAGATTCAGTTGGCAAGCCTACACCTTGGAGGCACTGCCTTAGTTTGGTGGGAAGGCAGGACCCAAGCTGACATGAAGAGACATGGTAAGACTATCTCTGTCTGGAGTGAATTTTTTTCTGCAATCAAAAAATAGTTCTATCCATTGGAATACATGCAAAAAGCCATGATGAGCTGGAAAACTCTTCAAAAATTGAAAGGGAAAATTGTACAGGGATACACTCAAGAATTTAGAAAGAGAGCATTGATTCTAGGAATCTCATTAGACTCACCTGAGACTCTATTGACGTACATTGGTGGTCTACACAGCTACATGAGGCACACTATCCTCATTTTTAATCCCACTAGTATAGATGAGGTATCTGTACAAGCTACTCATCTAGAAGCTAGAGGAAAGAATGGAAGTCCAAAAGTTGGGGGATCATCCCAATCCATTGCAAGCAAGAATAAGAAGAAAAGAAAGTAGAAATGGAAAGCAAGGAAGGCTAACACTGCACAGAAAAGCAAGGCTTCATGCACTCACTATAAAAAGGATGGGCATGATGATGAGCACTGTTGGATTTTGCATCCGAAGCTGAGAACTAAGAAGTTCGAGGGAAAGAAGAAGAATATTGTTGTAGCTATTCAGAAATACTTGGGGTCAGACTTAGGAGATGAAACAACTATTGTAGCCACAGGTATAAGAGGTAAGAATTCTGAAGCATCTACTAGTAATTTTGTACAATCTACTATTGATGAAGAAAATGAGTGAAAAAGACATGAGCTTTTCCATATTCGAGTTATTTCCAAACATAAAAAGATTGATACTTTGTTTGATAGTGGCTCACAAGTGAATTTAATTTCTAAACAATTGTAAAGAAATTGGGATTAGTGACTACACCACACAAGAAACCATACCCATTAGGATGGTTAAATGATAAAGCACAACTACAAGTGACTAGACAATGCAAACTCAAGTTTTCTTTTGGGTCAACATTTGTAGATGAGGTTGAGTTAGACATAATTCCTTTGGATATATGTGGAATTGTTTTAGGAAGTCCTTACTTGTATGACAGAAAAGCTATCTCCTATAGAGCTGAGAACAAGTATCTACTCTCATAAGCTCATAAGCTCAAGAATAATTATATTCTCATAAACTTAGGGTAGATGAAAAGAATGATAAATTCATGCAAACAATTCTTACTGATGCTTGTAAAGGAAAAGAAACCTAATAAAACCAATGTATTTGAAGGTTGTAATGCTAAATAGCAAGCTGATTTAGAAGAGGTTGTTTCAAAGTACGATATCTTGTTTCAAGAACCTAAAGGTCTGCCACCCAAAAAGGAAATAGTGCATGATATTATTTTTCAGCAAGATGCTCCATTGCCTAACATTGGAATGTACAGGTTATCCGCTTTAGAGAATGCTGAAATCAAGAAGCAAGTGCAAGATTTGCTCGAGAAGGGATTCATCAAACCTAGCAAATCACCATGTGGGTCACCAATAGTTTGGGTGAGAAAAAAGGATGGCTCGTCGAGAATGTGCATTGATTACCGAGCACTAAATAAGATAACAACCAAAAATCATTATCCCCTTCCTCACATAGATAATCTATTAGATCAATTGAAAGAAGTTGTTTATTTTTCCAAGCTAGAATTGCATAGTGGATACCATCAGGTCAGAGTTGCAGAACAAGATGCATGGAATACTGCTTTCAAAACAAAGCAAGGATTGTATGAGTGGTTGGTTATGCCTTTTGGCTTACCTAATGCTCCTACTACTTTCATGAGATTAATGAATGATGTACTTAGAACTTTTCTTGATGATTTTGTTATTGTGTATCTAGATGACATTCTGATATTTAGCAAAACGTGGGAAGAACACTTAAAGCATGTTAAGCAGACACTAGATGTTTTGAAAAGAGGAAAACTTTATGTTAAACTCTCAAAATGTGAATTTGGAAAAACATCTTTGAATTATTTGGGTCATATAGTAGGGGGTGGTGAATTGAAGATAGATCCCTCTAAAGTGGCAGTCATTGTGAACTAGCCTAAATCCAAATATGCTACAAAAGTTAGAAGCTTATTATGAGCAGCACAATATTGAAGGAAGTTCATTTCTAAATTTTCCTTAATTGTAGCTCCCTTACATGCTTTAACAGGATTAAACAAGGTGTTTCAGTGGGGAGGCAAATAGCAAAAAGCCTTCGACACCTTGGAAGAAAAGATTAGTACAACACATGTACTAACACTGCCTGATCTTCAAAGACTATTTGAGATCCAAACGGATGTCAGTGACTATGCCATGGGAGAAGTGTTGACATAGCACAGTAAAATCATATGGTATCATTCTGAGACATTTAATTATGCAGTAGTTAACTATCCCACATATGATAAAGAATTGTATGCATTAGTACAAAGTGTGAAAAATTGGAAACATTACTTAATGGGCAAAGAGAAGGTAATACATACTGATCATCAACCACTTCAATAACTACACTCCCAAACTAAGTTGTAGCAATCAAGACACTATAGATGGATGGGTTTTCTATAACAGTTTCATTTGATTATCAGATATAAGAAGGGCATACACAATAAAGTTGCAGATATGTTATCTAGACCCATTATAAATGCATCTACTATACTTAAGCATAATTCTGTGTTACATGAAAGCTACATTGAACAATATGCTCAAGATATATATTTCAAAGATGTATATGCAACTTTAAGTCAAGGCAAATGAGTAGAAGAATTGGATTATCATGTAAAGGACTGGCTCTTATATCATTGTGGGAAGTTATAAATTCCACAAACTGAAAGAGTAAAGATAATTCGAGAAGCACACACTTCTCTAATATCAGGTCACTTTGGGGTAAGTAAAACAGTTGCACAGCTGCAAAGATTTTGTTATTGGCCAAAAATGAATGAGACGGTTTCTAGATATGTAAGAGGGCGTACTATGTGTGCTAAAAGCAAGCCCAACAATAGAAAACTAGGCTTGTACACTCCATTACCAGTTCCTTCTCACCCTTGGGAAAGTGTTTCAATGGATTTTGCTTGTTGGAGGACAACCTAAATCTAGGAAAGGTCATGATTATCTGTATGTTGTTGTGGATAGGTTCAACAAAATGTGTATTTTGATACCTTGTAATAAACATATTATAGCTGAACAAACTGCGAAACTGTTCTTTCAACATGTATGGGTTCATTTTGGACTACCCATTTCCATTGTATCTGATCGAGACACCCGATTTGTGGGGAAATTTTGGTCAAGTCTATGGGAACAGATGGACACCAAACTGAGGAAAAGCACAACTTTTCATCCACAAACTTATGGCCAGACAAAAGTAGTTAACAGGATAGTGATCCAATTACTCAAGGGATATTGCAGCAAGCATCCTAAGCTTTGGGATGAACATTTATGTTATGTGAAACATGCTTACAACAGAGAAAAACATTCTTCTACACAGAGATCTCCTTTTGATACCTATTTTGGTTTCACACCAAGGTCTCCTTTGGATTTTGTCTTTGGTAAAGGCACCATAGTTAAGGGACACAGTGATGTGGACATGGCAACTAGGTTCATTGAACAGATCCAAGAGATCCACTAGGCAGTATAGGAACAGCTGGAAAAGAGCCAAGCCAAATACAAGGAAAGGCATGACAAGCATCAGATGGAGCATAGTTTCCAAGTTGGTGACCAAGTCTGGCTGTATATCAGCAAGGAAAGGATGCAAGGTGAAGGTAAAAAGCTAAAGCCTATCAGGTATGGATCTTTCAAGATACTTGACAAAATTGGTGAGAATTCTTTTCGCCTTGATCTACTAGCTTATATGCACATCTACTCAGTCATAAATGCAGATTGCTTGAGACTATTTGAACCTTCACTAATTGAGGATCCCGAAGAGAAGATTCAATTGCCTTCTATTGATGACCTATTACCTAAATATCTCAATGAATTGTAGGAAGACACAGTTCTGGACAGAAAGGTAAGGACGACGTGCAGGGGAGACGTTGATTACCTCAGAGTTGGACTCAAGGGTTCAAATTCGAGCAGTGCAAAGTGGATAGAGATTAGACAAGTGAGAAAATTGTACCCTCACTTAGTCGATGCTTGAAAACCAACTTTTGGTGGTCCAAAATCTTTTTCAGTGGGAAGGCTGTGATCCGAATTAGATCCATGAAAATTATTAGAGTTCTATGACTATATCAAATCAGGACAGATTTCAAACTTATGAACAAAAAGCTATAAGTAAGACCTTAGGACAGTGGCAGTTTGTAGCCAGCAAGGAATGACGAGGACCTCGATCAAAGCACACTAACTGAGGCCCATGGAGACCGCGAAGGATGAAAACTAGCAGTTAGGAAGTTTAGATCAGAAAATGGAGGCCGTTTCTGATGCGTGATTAGCGCATCGCTACACAAAACCCCTCAAAATGGAAAGGCCCAGAGCACTTGGTCACAAGGAAAAGCCAAAAACCATGGGAAAAGCACTGAAGTGAAAGGCGGATCTCGCACCCCAAAACCGGCGGAATATTGGAGGCATGTTGGGTAGTAAGCAGAATTGTCAGGAGACCTAGCGATGCCATAGAGCGAACAACACGTGTTCGGTGTATGAGAGAGAAAACTACCTCTCATCGCGAGCTAATGTCCAAGCAAGTCAACTGCGCGACATGAGTGATAACCATAGGACCTGGAGGCCCCAGATCTAACAGTGGAGATTGCCCCCGATGAATGACCAGATCTGGAGGGAGAATTAAGTTGCCACGTATAAAAATTTGAAGTTAGATTTGATCGTTTAGTTGGTGGATGAATCATTACATAGCATATCCGAAATACCGAACCGTTTGAGGAAGAGCTGGCACAGTTTGTGAGAGAACAAGTGGCCACTTTCCTCCGAGACGTTACATAGTAGCAATGATGCAGAGGTAGGGAACTCCAAGCAAAAAGTAGCAAGTGATCCAAAGGGGCAGAAGAGGAAGCGAATAGTCATGAGACAAATTGGATTTAAGCCATGAACAAAAGAGGACTAAAAGAGAGTGCAATGTTGGGTTGTGTTATATTCTTTCCACGACTAACCGATGTAGTGGACCAAGGGGTTAGAGGGGGGCGGGTAGCCCCCTCTACGGGGTCTGAGGCAGCGCCCCGGGAAATTTTTTTTGGACCCTATATTAGGTTGGGCAAGCCTACCTATGGTTTTCAGTCCATGGTTTTGGACGCGATGGTTTTCGGTCCATGGTATTAGATGCTTCGGCATGTATAAATATGTATTGTAACATTGAAATGAACATAATGAAAAATCAAGCTAGTAGTCCCGATTTTGGGATCCAGGGGAAAATCTTTGTGCATATGTGTTTTATGTGTTATGCTCTCGCATTGTTTATTTTCTTTATTTTAGAATTCATAAGCAGGTAATTTTATACAGGGTTAAAACCTACATTTGGTATCAGAGTTGTTTTGGCTTCAAGGGGACGCCTTTATTGCTGAGGGGTTTCGCTCAGGCCTGTGGTAGACCCTATTTAGTGGGAGATTGGCGAGATCATTTTGGTGGTGAAAGAAGATGGCGAGCATTGAAAAGATAGAGATTGAGAAGTTCAATGGTCAGAGTTTTGAGTTGTGGAAACTCAAGATGGAGGATCTGTTGGTGGATAAAGATCAGTGGATCGCGGTAGATCTGGGTACTAAACCAACGGGAGTGACTGATGAAGAATGGAAGAAGTTGGATCAGAAGGCAAAGAGCACAATACGATTGTGTGTCTCAGATTCAGTATTGTTGAATGTATCCGGGGAAGCTACGGTGAAGGCTCTGTGGGACAAGTTAGGGACTTTGTACCAATCTAAGTCTCTGGTGAATAAACTATTCCTGCCGAAAAAGTTGTATAACCTAAGGATGAAAGATGGAGACTCGGTGACAGAGCATTTGAATGCGTTTAATACTGTTGTAAGTCAGTTGTCATCTGTTGATATTAAAATTTCAGATGAAAATAAGTGCATTAGTCTGTTGTGTTCTCTACCAGATTTGTGGGATATTCTGGTTATTGCAATAGGTAGCAATGCAACTGCTTTGTAGTTTGATGAAATAGTCTCAGCCTTGCTGACGGGGGAGATGAGACGGAAAAATATGGACAGCCAAAATGGTGATGCCTTGTCTGTACAAGGATGGTCCCAGAACATAAACAAAAATAAGTCATTGAGTGGGAGATCTAAATCTAGAGGGAGATCTAAATCTCCAGGAAAACCTATAAAGGTGGTGTGCTGTAAATGTGGAAAGGAAGGGCACTTTAGAAGGGATTGTAAATCTAAAGCTCCTGATAAAGGAAAGGGATCTGATGATGCTCCTTTTACAAAGGTGAAAACCACCTCAGATGAAGGTGGGGATGTGTACTTGGCTTCTTCAAGTACACATGTAGATCATGAGGCATGGTTGATTGACTCAGGTGCATCCTTTTCACTTCACTCCCCATAGAGAGTGGTTCTGCGAGTATGAGAAATATGATGGTGGTGATGTCTTCTTAGGAGATGATAGGAAGGCTAGAATCATTGGTCGTGGAAAGTAAAGTTGAAGTTGCAAGGTGGAAGGGTTAGAACCCTTCCGGGTGTTCTGCATATTCCTGCATTGGCCAGAAATCTAATTTTTGTAAGCAAGTTGGATGATGCAGGTGTAAAGACAGTGTTCGAGAAGGATACCTGCAAGATGGTTCGAGGAGCAACTGTATTGATGTGGGGAGTTTGATTGGAACTCTGTACAAGCTGCAAGGTAGCACTGTTGTTGATCGGTGCAATAGTTCTATGGTTCCTGAAAATGGAGCAGAAAAATCTAGTGGTCTCTGGAGAGAAGACCATGCTGTGGCATCAAAGGCTTGGACATATTGGAGAGAAGGGCCTTCGAATACTTCATGGTAAAGGTATGGTAGAAGGTATGAGTAATAGCTCTCTGGATTTTGATTTCTGTGAAAATTGTGAATATGGGAAGCAGAATCGGGTGAGTTTCCCCTCTGGTGGTAAGAGGACGAAACAAATATTAGAGCTTGTGCACAGTGATGTGTTTGGACCTGTGAAAGTTCCATCACTGGGTAAGTCTGTGTACTATGTATCATTTATAGATGACTTCTCAAGGAATACATGGATATATTTCCTTAAGAAGAATCTGAAGTCTTTGACAGGTTTAAAGAATTTAAGGCTCTGGTGGAAAATCAGACAGAGAAGAAGATAAAGGTGCTGAGGACAGATAATGGTGG
>APFE030532748.1:58376-92145 GCA_000404065.3 Pinus taeda
TCACAGGGGGGCAGCAGCCCCCCCTGTCTGGGGGGTTTGAGGGGGGCGGGTAGCCCCCCTCTACAGGGTTTGGGGCAGCGCCCCGAGAAAATTTTTTTTGGACCCTATATTAGGTTGGGCGAACCTACCTATGGTTTTCGGCCCACGGTTTTGGATGCGATGGTTTTTGTTCCATGGTATTGGATGCTTCGACATGTATAAATATGTATTGTAACATTGAAAGGAACATAATGAAAAATCAAGCCGGTAGTCCCAGTTTTGGGATCCAGGGGAAAATCTCTGTGCATATGTGCTTTATGTGTTATGCTCTCGCATTGTTTATTTTCTTTGTTTTAGAATTCGTGAGCAGGTAATTTCTGTATAGGGTTAAAACCTACACGCAAAAGACAAAAAAAGCGAGCATTGTAAGAAAGAAGGAGACAGTAAGACTGAGAGACAGAACAAAGAATAAGCAAGAAGTAGAAAATAGAGAGCTGAGCTAATCTGCAGAGTAAGGTAGCATTGAGCAGACAAAAGGCTTGAGAGGTTCGAGAAATCTCTAAGAGGATATCTGTCAGGAACTGGGTACCAAATTGGACTCATCCCATTCAACACCAGTTGAGGTCAAGACTTGGTAAGAAAGATTCTATGCACTCTAATGGCTTGGGGGATCCAAGAACCACCCTACTAAGCATCATCTGTTTCAGGAGACTCAAATTGAGTGCCTCCTTGCAAAAACTCTACTTTAAAGACACAATAAGAAAAGGCCACCACTGAAAGTTGGATAGGAGAGGTAGCCTAGGAGGATTGGGTGAACTCCTTGTTAATTTGTTGTGTTCCTGTGTTTTCTTACTTTTTTCCATTTTCCAGTGTCTGTGTATTTTGCAATCTAATCGATTTGTTGCCTAGGATAACATAGACACACATGAACACATGAGCCTATAATACCTTCATTCATTAATTAAGTAACTGAGATCACTCACGAGTGATTATCAAATCATGTATATATGTATATGGATGTAAATACCACCATGAGTTGTGTTATAAAGATCTAATAAGCAGTATGGTTGTCACATCGTTATGTTGCTATGTTTGTCGTGTTGGTTTGCTTTCCAGTAGGTTATTCATTGTAAATACTACAACGCGATAATTTTTATAGATCCATGGGAGGTATGCTTTCCTTTTCAGTATTATTTCTAGTTGTAGGTGTCATTGAACACCGAGGACGGTGTTCCCCCAAAGGGGAGGGTTCTATAATAACCCTGGTCAAAAATCCATGTAACAAAGTTAGTAAAGGAAAATTAATAACCAAGGTCATGGGACACATATTCCAATATGAATGTTGGGAAAAAACATAGTGATGGGGATCACTTGTGATTAATAAATGGCTATGGAAATTTGCAAAGGAAATGGAAAAAGCTTTGGAAAGGCATGAGGCATTAATTGGCATTTTATTTATGAAAATAATGGAAAATAGGAGAAAATGAAGGTGAAAGGTCACAAGTTGCATGTGAAGAGGAAATTGAAGGAAAATGAAGGAAATAGAGGCCTCATTAATAAAAATATTTATGAGGATTAATACACATATTTTTTTATCTTTAGCTTGAAGCTTTGTCTTCTATTCTCTCTCTTGCTCGCATACTCTTGGACACTTAGATTTTTCTTGGAGTACTGTGGCATACTTGGGATTTGAAGCAAGAAGGCAAAGAAAAATCAAGAAAGCACAAGGGGATAGAGGCATTAATAGCTACATCTGGATTGCTTTGTAGGTACCGAATTGCATTTATGATTTCCTTGCTAGTTTTGGCATGCATTGGCATGGAGGATTGCTTGGATTGATAGTGGTTTTTCTTAGCCTTTCCATTTCCTGGATAGCAATGGTGTTGCCGGCTTTTCCTTTTGTTTTCTAGTTGGTGCTCATGTTCCTTATGATTGTGGGTTGAGTTATTAGTTCTTGGATCCTTGGTTGGACAAACACTCTAGAAGCCATGTAATAACTTGGGTTGAGTTACTAGTCTTAGAAGCCTTGGTTGGAAAAGAGGTCTAGAGTCCTTGGTGGGTTGAGTTACTAGTCCTGAAAGCCCTAGTTGGAAAAATTCTCTAGATCCCGACTACAGTTGTGGGTTGAGTTACTAGTTCTGGAATCCTTGGTTAGAACAACTTCTTTGGAGCCCTATACAACTTGGGTAGAGACTGATCTGGTGATGGTTAGTGATGTGTGATCATGAGGTGGAATTAATGGTTGAGGGTTGAGGTAGTTCGGCATATGGAAACCTTGGTTTGGTTTTTTTTGTTATTCCATGAGATCCCACATTCATGCTTGCAATTTGGCACAGGGGTGATTGGTTGAAAGAGATATTTGGTTCAACCTAATCTATGGTCCAGTGGTACATGGAAGTCCCTGAATTGATTGGATTTTCCTATGTTAATATAAGATCCTTTTCCTTTGGTATCTCATGAGTAAATGTGCTTGTCATTATGTGGCTTTAGTGGTTGTTTCATCATTGATATATCTCTAGTTATTTGCTAGTCATAAGCATGTTTTATGATAAACTTGATGTATGGATCTCATCATGTTTTGGTTAGTAGATGAAATATTAATGAATGAAAGACCTAATAGAAAATAATGTAGCTATTGGGAGGAGACATCAATCCTCCTTGATAATTCTCATATAAGTATGATACCCCTATGCTTAGATCTATTGTTATAACATGTAGATTTCATGTTTATGATATGTTTGACGAAATTTCTGTCATGGCTAGTAGGGGTCAGGTCAAGTCCTTGTTCAATTGTTTTCATTAACAACCTTGTTTCAATGTTATTTATCAATTCTAGAATTTTCATGAAGTTCTGGGTAGAGGCCTGAGTCATCGACCTGAAATAGTGGCTCATAATTCAAGGTTGTTATCACATAACTTCCTGAAAAGGCCAAAATCGCATGGATGCCTTGTTGTGGGAGTGATTGGAGGGTCTCAATCACATGGAAGGTTTGTAATGGGAGTGAATGGGGGTCTAGTTTAGAAAAACATCAAGTTGTTTTAAGGCTTGGGCACCTGGAAGGGTTGGTTGTCTCCTAAAGGTTCTGTAGCTCTTGAGGAAGGTCAGATTGGTCTTTTCTTATCAGTTCTACTTCCTTAACTATACATGGGGAGTTAAATCATATCATAGTAACTCTTCATCACATGTTTACCTCGACTGGTTGATTAGCTTGGGTAAATGTGGGAGGAGGGTGCTACATTTACTGCTTTGATATGATACGCGTACTAGATTTTGATGCTAGTGATTAAATTCATGACCACTATAGCCCTTGACTCTATTCCATTTCAAAACTAATCTACGGATCATCATCCTTATCTTCACTAATCGAAAAATGATGTAGAATGGCTTATATACAACCTTGATCTCGTTGCTCTCAACTCCCAATTGTATGATCCCTTGTCCCTCAACTTTAGCATGATTTTTTTATGATCACTCTTCCCCCCCCCCCCCCCCCCCACCCACAGAATTGATTTGATGCCCCTTTTTAATTAGTTGTATGGCCCCGTACATGAGGAGTATAACTTCATGCGATGGTCCACACTGTTGGAATAGTCGCTCGTCCCTTCATTACCTACACAATGGATCTATGGTTTCATACTTCCTTTGTTCACCCCATAGCCATTCAAATACCTATTCTCTCCTAAAATACCATGCGATGAGCTTGATTGGTCTCTTGGTGGTAACAATACCCCGCAACGATGATAATTAATCACCAAATAAGGGTTAATTCAATGCCTGCCAAATATCATGCAATGTGAATCCGCATGGCAGCCAAGATTGACCCTTGGCGATGAAGTTGAATCCCTCTAAATCTATATAGGTTCAATCTCAACCCCAATATTAACCACTTATATGAACCAAATTAACTAACTAGGGTGGTATCCAGTACTAGCAAAGATGTGTTGTTGGCTAGGGTGAAACTGACTTCCACTGAAGCTAGCGACATGATCTCGCGCAAAATATTCATTAATTAAAAACTCGCATGGGCCTTTAGTTGAGATGCAAGAGAAAATATCCAAATCAATGCCTTTCCTTCCTACTTCCATCTTCCTTTATAGCTATTTATTGGGCCTTTTTCAAATTTCTAGAATTGGCATAATAACATCAACGAATACCACCATAAAATACCATCAACAAATACCTTGGGGGATTACCTTGTCTTTCCTAATTATTTATTAAAATCCCCCCTCTTTGCCCCTTTTTATTATGAATTGAGAGTCACCTTCTCCCAAAACCCCCTTGTTCCTAGCCTAAGGGAAAGAAGGGCCAACAAGGGGTGTCATCTTCCAACTGTTAGTTGGTTAGGGATAATACAACACTCTCCACAAACCTTTATATTAGTGCTTATAATTTGAATGAATATAAGATATAGTTTATTTTATAATGTGTATTATTTGAAATTTACATTTATAAAACATTTACTTGAGATAAGATAAGGTTTGAAGATTAATTGCATACTAATTTTAAATGTTAAATATTTAAAAAAGTCAACTTTTTAAATTGAAAAGGAAAATGTAATAATAAACATAATATATATATATATATATAAAGATGAGAACAAAAATAAAGATTAAAACATGTATGAGATATTATTGATTTGAGGCTTCTACGAAAGGTTTAATGAATTTAGGGCTAGTGTCATGAAGAGGAAGATCATGGAAGTCAAGTTGAGGGATGAGAAGGCAGGGACCTTTTAGGAGAATGAGGGATTAGAGGTAAGAGTCGGGATCCAATTATCACTAGTTTTCCAACCATCATTGTAATTAAGGTTATTAGGGTGTTTGCCTATTTCGATAGCTTCTCTGAATTTCCTATGGTGATAATGGTCAATTTTGGCCACAACACAAGAGTTTTCAATACAAATATGATGATTTGTTTTATTGGGGTGCTTGGCCAAGGCTGAGATTTTGGAACGGTTATGCTTAATGTCAGCTGCATGTTCTTGAATCCTAGTTAAGATTGATCGACCAGTCTCATGAATGTAGGTTTTGCCACAAGAACAAGGGACCAAATAAACCCCTTTGTGGAATTTGGGGTCAATGGGATATTTAACGGATTTTAGGCATCTGCTAATGGTGCTCATAGGTTTAAAGGTGGTTTTTGTTATTCTTTAAAATATATGAGATTTAATTAAACCTTTCTCCTTTAAATCATCAAGAATAAACTCTTTCTATAATCATTATTTTAAGTCATTTCAAAAATTATAAAAGGAAAATTAATCTAATAACTTTAGTTTAATTAAATCAGATATTCATCATATTCAATTCTATAATATAAATCTTTATAAATTATTATCAATTAAGTCTACAAACATTTAACCTTCATTCACAAAAATTTTAAAGGATAATTTTTTTTATTTAATTTATTTCAAAAATATTAAATTCTTTTTGGAATTAATAATAATAATTAATTTAGTGTGCATAACCATAAATTAATTTTTAAATCATTATTAGTCACTAGTTATTAATTATGATTTTAGTTTATTTTATTTTTAATCATTCAATCATAACTTAAAATTAAGATAATTCATATATATCATATAATAATTCATATATATCATATATAATTCATATGTATATCATATTATTAATATTCATTTCAATCATATCATACCATATCATTAATATTAATTTAAAACGTATAATTAATAAAAATTAATTAACTCTACATATAATTATTACTTAGTTGATAATAACTAATTAATATTTATAATTCTAATCCTAATTTTAAATCTAAAAAAGAAAAACTAGATAGTAAATTATGAATTAAAAACCAATAACTAACATTTATTAAATTAATAATAAAATTAGAGGCAACCAGGATTTACGACTACTGTAGCGGGTTTCTTTCCATGGATCGGCACAGAGGAGGGAGCTCCACTCCCTCCTACAAGGAAGCAGTGGCCAACAAGAGTAAGAGGCCTCCGGAGAAAGGAAAAGGTGATGCGGAGGAAGGAAGAAATAATAGGGAGAAGGAACCAGAAAGCACCAAAGAGAAGGAGAAGGATGGCACAAAAGACAAGGAAGAAAATGAAAAAATACAGGGAACAAAAGACAAAAATCAGAAGAGTCAGTGCAAACCCAGAGCTGAAATTACTCCTAGAGTAGTTTTAAATGATCTAGCGCTGCAAGAGCATAGAGATCACATGAGGACTTACGCAATCATATCCAAATTCATAGGACTATGGCCCACTAAAAAAGCTTTACAAACATGGATAAGAGATCACTAGAATCCCAAAGGTAGCATTGATCTACATCTGGGGTCCAAAGGTTTTTTTACTGTGGTGTTCACTAACATTGAAGATAAGGACAGTGTGTTTGAAGGCAGGCCCTACTTCTATGTAGCAGCAGGGCTCTATATGAGACCATGGACGATGACCTTCGTTCCGGAGCGGGAAACTTTTACTTCGGTTTCGGTTTGGGTAAGACTCTATTCTCTACCTCTTGACTATTGGAAAACTGAATCCCTTGCAACCATAGGCAATAAATTAGGACAGTTTATTAAAGCCTCTGAAGCCACAAGGAAGGGAAAATACACTTCTTTTGCTAGGATCTGTGTGGAAATGGACCTATCTGGAGCTCTTTTGGATGAAGTCATCTTGGAGGTTTTTTACGAGGAATGGGTGCAAACAGTCGACTATGAACATATTCCATTTAGATGTCATATATGCCATGACCATGGGC
Organism: Pinus taeda; assembly: GCA_000404065.3. Taxonomy (NCBI): domain Eukaryota; kingdom Viridiplantae; phylum Streptophyta; class Pinopsida; order Pinales; family Pinaceae; genus Pinus; species Pinus taeda. Next base: position 65,079 of record APFE030532748.1, read on the forward strand.
ACCTTCTAAGAGACTGCCCCCTCAGTCAAGCAGAGAACAAAAGTAAAATGAACACAATGAAAGATTCAGATATCTTTCACAAAGTAGTTCATAAAGGGAAAAGCAGAAAAAAGGGACAAAGCAATACCATGCTGAAGGACAAAAGGGTAGCCAGAACCAGTTCCAAGTTCTTGAAGAGGAGGAACAAATAACAGTAGAAAATCAAGCTATGAATGAATATTACGAGAAGAAGGAAAAGGATAAAGAAAGAGGTCAGACACAGGAAAACAAAAAACAAAAGGGGATTATGTTGAAGGAATCAGAGCTGGAAATGGATCAATAAATGACCCAAAGTGATATGGATATGGAGGACAATGAGCTTCAGGAGATTCTGAACAGAGAAAACCTGGATCTAGAAGGGTTCTTGGCTTAGGGAACAACTGGTGGGGTAGAATCACTACCACAAGAAGATCTTAATTTGGAGGGAGTAAATAACATTGAAAGACAGAGCAATGACAAGGTGAAAGCAGAAAAAATGACTCTGGGGTTAGCACCAAGAAATCCAGGGGAAAAAAGGGGCAGGAAAAAACAAAACGAGCTACTAATGGAATGTGGAAAGCTTATGGTGAACTCAGGTATGATGAAAGACCTAACCAATTACTCCTTTACCAATCTTTAATTATGAAGTTCACAACTTGGAACATTAGAGGTCTTGGTAGCAAGAGAAAACAGAGAATGATGAATAATAGAATGAAATAGGCAGCTCCGAATATAATTTTTGTCCAAGAGACAAAATGCTCCATTCAGAAATTAAGGCAAATCCATAGTAAATGGCTCAGTAGATTTGAGTTTCTAGAAGTTAAAGAAGAAAATATAACAGGGGGTATCATCACACTCTGGAATCCCCAAAAAATTGGTATAATTGATGCAGAGGCATCAAGGAATTATTTATCAGTTGTTATACAGCTAGTAGGAGACAGTGACACTTACCTAGTCATGAATGTTTATGGCCCTCAAAGGTTGGATGACAAACTCAAGTTGATCTACGAGTTAGACATGCAGGACTACCTTGGGTCCTAGGAGGAGACTTCAATATGATCAAATCTCTCTTGGAGAAAAAAGGAGGTACAAGAGCTCTAAATAAAGATTCCTTAGCCTTCCAAATCTTTTCAGAAAGCATGAACCTTGTTGATATTGAGACAAACAATGGCCTCTGTACATGGAATAATAAAAGAGGAGGGGACTCACGGGTAGCCTCCAAGTTAGATAGATTCATGATCTCTGAGGATCTCATGCTTATAGACAAGGAAATAATAGCAGGAATTCTTCCCTTCAGAGGTTCATATCACTGGCCGGTTCAAATGGAAATCAAGGGCATAGGCACCCCAAGAAATAGACCTTTCAGATTTGAAAATATGTGGCTTTCTCACCCCAAACATCATCAGCAACATTGAAGAATGGTGGGCAGAGGATCTGCAAACCCAAGGATCAACAATGTTCTTGCTTCACAAACGATTAAAGTATATGAAGCTGAAGCTAAAAGCCTGGAATAAGAATGAATTTGGTAATATTTTTGCGGGAAAGAAAACGGTGGAAAATAAAATAATGGAGCTCAACCAAGCTTTGATCAAGGAAGGTTTTCACAAGGACAAAAATGACCAAGTTGATAAACATCACCAAGAGTGGGAAAAGCTGTGCTATCAAGAGGAATTTTTTTGGAAACAAAAATCAAGAGTTCAATGGCTAAAAGAAGGAGAAAGAAATACTAAATTTTTCCATAAATCCACTATAGCAAACAAGACTTACAACAGAAACTCTTTGATCAAGGATGCAGACGGGCAGAGACAATCTCATGAGAAGATAGAAGCAGTGTTAGTTAAGCACTTCCGAGGTATTTCTCAGGAGAACACTTTAAACAGGGTTCCTTTCATCAAGGACCTCATAAAGCATATCCCCAAGTTGGTATCCAGAGAGGATAACTGTAATCTCAACAGACCAGTAACCGAAAAGGAGGTCAGTGAGGTCCTCAAGGAAATGCAAAATGGTAAGGCTCTAGGTCCGGATGGTTTCAATGTAGATTTCTTCAAAGCTTGTTGGAATATTGACAAAGAGGATATTATAAGGGTTGTGGAAGACTCTAGGCAAAACAAAACCATTTTGAGAGCTCTCAATACCTCCTTTATCTCCCTTTTTCTGAAGTAGGATTATGCCCAAACTCTAGAGAGCTATAGACCCCTGGCTTTATGCAACGTTGTTTATAAGATAATTTCCAAATTTGTGGCCAACAGACTCAAACCTTTATTTCCTTCGCTGGTTTCGGGGGAACAATAAGGTTATGTGGAGGGAAGACAAATTCTAGATAACATCATACAAGCACACGAGGTGGTACACTCGTTAACTAGTGAAAGAAAATCGGGTATGATAATGAAATTGGACATTGCCAAAGCATACGATAAAGTAAGTTGGACATATATCAAGAAATTACTTGCTGCGTTTGGTTTTGATCATAATTGGATCAGATGGGTCATGGCCCTGGTGACTTGCTCCAGCTTTTCAATTTTAACTAATGGCTCTCCCTTTGAACTTTTTCTGCCTTCTTGAGGACTCAAACAGGGAGATCCTCTCTCTCTTTTTCTCTTCATCCTCATGATGGAAGGGCTGGGGTGGTCCATCAAACATGCTAGAGCTACCGGAAAAATTCAAGGACTACCACTTTCGGAGAATGGTCAAGCTCTGACTCATCAACATTTTGTAGATGATACCATGCTACAAGGAATTCCCACAGTCAAGGAAGCACTAGCTTACAAACAAATTTTGAGAGACTTTGCTTTGGCATCGGGTATGGAAGTTAATCTTTCCAAATAAAAAATATTTTTCTTTAATACACATATATCCATGCAGAGAAATGTCTCCAGAATCCTTGGATTTCAAAGAGACTCTCTCCGCTCTAAGTATTTGGGTGTTCCTCTAACAGCTAAACCTATGCTCAAAAGCATATGGGAACTATTAATCATTAAGATGCAAGATAAGGTCAGGTAATGGGCAAACAAGTCTCTAAATCTAGCTGGTAGACTGGTTCTCACAAAGGCAGTGCTACAAGCTATCCCTATCTTCATGTTATTAGCTCTCCCAAGTCCAAAAGGAGTTTTACAACAATTTAGAAACATCCAAAGAGATTTTCTCTGGGGTAAAGAGGAAACAAGGAAAAAAATGGGCTTTAGTCTCATGGGATAAGATTTGTAAACCCAAGAACCAAGGTGGCCTTGGATTGGATGATATAGAGATTCTAAGTAAGGTTCTAGGGGCCAAACTTTGGTGGAGGTAGGTTAAGGATCCTAAGGCTCAATGGGCAAGCATCTGGAAGGAAAAATATGCCAGTGCCTGGCTTTCTCATGATATCATAAGGATGTCTGGAAACATAAAGGGCTCTCCCATATGGAACAAGGCCTACGAGAACAGAGAGGTTGTCAAAAAAAAAAGTTTCTGGGAAATCAGAGATGGAGATCTGGCACTATTCTGGGAGGACAAATGGCAACAAGAACCAACTCTTTTGGGAGAGGAATTTACTGGGCTCAAACAGGAGACAAACAACCAAGGATTATGGAAAGTTAAGGACTTTTGGGAGCATTCTCACAATACAGAAAAATGGAGAACATGGAAGGAAATAGAGGTTAGAGATAACAGGACCCTGAACAGTAAAGCAAAGACCCTTAAGAGGTTGTTGGATCAGAGGATGATTCTAGTTACTAAAGGGCAGGATCAACTAATATGGGGCATTAACAAAGAAGGCAACTTTAACATTAAGGAAGTGAAAGGGATTCTCCTTGGGCTGGAATCCCAAGCTACGGACAGAACTTGGCAGAAGCTATGGAGGCACAAGGGCTAGATGAAGATCAAACTCTTTATGTGGTTGGTTCACCATAGGAAAATATTAACCTGGGATAATATCAGGAAGAGAGGTATACTAGGACCCTCCAGAGGCCAGCTATGCAAAGTCCAAGAGGAGACCTTTGAACATCTTCTCAATAGCTGCATTTTCACCTCCACGTTATGGGACTTTTTTGCCACCATATTCAAACAGTTGGATAGAGACAAAGGCAGCATCACTAATACCCTGACCAATTGGAGGAATAATTTCTCGGATTATAAAGTTGTTAACTCTGCCTAGGCTTTGTTACCAAGTTTCATCATATGGAATGTGTGGAAAGAGTGAAACAGAAGAATTTTCAAAGAAGAGAAGAGTTCCTCTCTTCACTTGTTGGAGCAAATCTCAAAACAGCTTAAGGAGACAGTGAGCACAACAGTTAGGGATCTCCCTAAAAATCCTCCCTCAGAAGCAAAGTTATCAATTCTCAAGCAGTTAGGCATGTAGGGACTGAGTCCGCAAGGTATAGACAGGAAAATAAACATGAGGGAACCGGTTAAGGATTTTTGAAATCCTCCCCCAGAAGGCTTTTTAAAATATAATATCGATGGGGCTTCAAAGGGCAACCTGGGCATGGCAGGCTTTGGAGGGGTTCTTAGGGATGAAAAGGGAAGCATCATCTCCCTCTTCTATGATCATCTAGGAAAAGCCACCAACAACATGGTGGAATTAATGGCATTGGAACAAGGCTTGGAATTTATGAAATAGAACAATCACCAAAATGTAATAATAGAAGCTGATTCAGAGTTAGTCATCAACGCAGCCAAGAGAATCAATCACGGAACAGGGCCGGAGAAAGTTTCAAAACATTGGAGGCTAATATGAGTTCTCTAGAAAATTCAGGGACATCTTCAGGGACTGCGCACTCGTAGATTCAACCATGTGCGTCGAAATGCCAACAAGTTGGCTGATATTCTGGCCAACCAAGGTGTCAGATGTAAGGAGAGCAGAGTTTTGATGGATTGGCTTGCAATGCCACCGAGCAACCTAAAAGAACTTTTCCATAACCAGGACAAAGAGGACAAAGAAGTGTATAAGAACAAAACTCAGGAAGCTAATTTGCAATGATCAATTTTTGACATGTTTCACTTTCCTGGTCTAACAAGCCTATGGTGAAAGAATGGTCAGGGTCGACCTCAGCTACTGTGGGAATCTATTCCCTACATAGCACTAGATTCAAGCGCATGGTTATCTCAATGAGTAGGGAGGTGGATAGTAACAAAAGACGGCGGGAAACTTTTCACAAGTTTCAATGGCGGGACACTAAACTGCTTCCAAAGTGGCTTAGGTGCAATCACACTGCTTATATACGGAAGGCAAGATTGAATTTCGGGCAGCGATTCCATTCAAATCTTGATGCGTGGATGAGGGTCATGTTTGAAAACCACCCTCATCACACGTTAAAGAGTGATCACTTCGGTCGTGCGATGGTGTAGTTCCGTCATCCGATGGGATTAAGTAGATCAATGGTTGGAAATAATCATAAGGTGTGGTGGGGTCCAGGTGTTATCCTTCGAGTTTCTTCTTGATGTGAAATGGATCTCACGGGTCGGATCTCATGAGAAGTTTGAATGGTGGCGATTTCAAGGTAGGATTAGGTTTTTGATGACACAGACTTTGAGGGGAGGGTCCGCAGAACTTGTGAGTCCCATTGTTTATTTTTTTTGTTCACAAAGGGTTGGGAGAGTATTTTTGTGGGGTATGAGGTCTTAGTTTCTGTCAAGCCCTCTCCTTGCAAGGCCATTACCACACAGTTTGGTGGCTTGGTGTAAATTTTGTAAATTATGCTTGTTTTATTGAAATAGAAGGTACTACTCTTGCTTAAGCAAAAATAATAATAATAAAATTAAAATAAACAAATTAGAACAAAGCGAAATTACATCATCTAACATGTCATCTAATATTCATTCCCATCCCAAACCTAGCCTTATTTAAACCTGATTGAGTTCTAACTTATTTTAGTCATGGATCTAATCTTGATGATGAACCACAGAGGTTGGTTCGAAACGTCGATTCCAACAAACATGAATGTGATGACTTCGGAAGATAATGCTGCACATGTATGAGATAGTTGCTTGAAATTGAAAAACAAGGAGATGTATACTACCCAATAAGTAATAGCAAAGAAAATTTATTTATTTTCCATAGTCACAAGGCATTTTATATGTTCACCAAGAAAAGACACATTATTTCATATGTGTTGGAGTGTATAACTCCTAATTCTTGTCTTGTATAAGTGTGATCAAATTTATTTTATTATTTAGTTTATTGATTATTATTGGGTAGAGTTCTAGTTTCTACAAGAAGAATTTTGTTGTTATTACTTAGAAGGTTGTTGAGGTCTAGTTGGTTTGCAAGATTCTCTCCAAATAATTAGTCCTTTAGATTGGTGTGTGGTTGAGATATTTGTTCAATTGAAGGATTGTGTTTTCATGATAGTTTATTTATATTGACACCAAACTTATTGTATTTATATTTTTAATAGAGAGAACTTAATCACATTTTTGGTTTATGTAATAAGATATTCTCTCCAACTTATCAATTTGGACATGACTCTCTCATGAGAGATGATATCAAAGTGAGTATAGGCCTGACTCCTTCATGGGAGGCCTGATGGAAATGAAACCAATTTCTGGTGAGAGTATATAATGTGTATGTAGTTGTGTGTCGGTATTTCCATATTTGATGTAATATACAATATTTTAGGTGATAGAAAAATACTCAACCCGAGATTTGTCAAAAATGGTCAAGTTAACCTAATTGATTTGAGCGATTGTTTAAGGAAGTCCCATGGTGGAGAGAAAAGAATGAGAAGATTCTCATTAGTGGTGGTACAACAAGTGGACACACCATACCATAAGCGTTGTATGGTCATTGTTTCAAAGATTTCGCATGCCTCAAATGAAATTCATCCACCATTGGTTCATGCATGGAGGTGAAGCTAAGTGTGTGGGATTTCCACAAGGTAAGGAAGACCAAAAACATCATGCCAAAGGAATCATATTGTTATGACGGAGTTATCGCTAAAGAAAATAGTTGATATGATCAAAATCCATTGAACAAGGGAAAACCTATGGGAACAAATTACATCAATATCCAGACAATGTTGTATAAAGACAAATAGATAAGCTGCAGATATTTTGGATAGTGGAGCTGAACTTTGAATTCTATAGGAAAGAAAGTGGCCCATGCAAAAGAGTGGATGAGGTAGAGATCAAGCAGTTGATGGGAAGTATTGTAGCAATGGCATTGGCTTCATAGGAGTGTTGAAAATTGAATTAGGTGTAAATAGTGGAAATTACAACCACATCATAACAATAGATCATTAAGGGCCCAAATCCAAAAGATATAAAGGGATGCAGGTCCATATATGCTAAAGATAGTTAATTACACCTGCATGTAGAGTTGTCTAAATTTAGAGTGTTAATTAACTTAGTCAAGTTGAGTGAGTTCAAGTTCAGTCTTGTTTTGAGAAAAGTTCAATATAGTGTGTGTTTGCATGTTGAAGTTATTTTGAGTGAGTCGCTAGCTGAAAAACATGAATACCCCATGTTAGGTTCATTGTAATCAAGTTAAGTCGAGTCAAGTGTATGTGGAAACCAAGAGCCGCAACTCTATGGATATGTGCATGTGAGATTCAAGTTTGTGTGATCAATATAAGAAGAGCAACAACTCATATTGTTTATTTGTGAAATATGTCTTTCCAACAAATTGATATCAAAACAAAAAAAACAATGAAAGACTTTGCAATCGTAACTTGTAGAGCCACACTATGTGAGAAAAAAGTCATGGGAAATATTTTTTACTAAGAGGCAAAATGACTAACGTGCCTAAGAAGCTACAGAAGTTGTCGCTTTCATCACACAAAACTTACAAAGGTTCAAATATTTATAAAAGAAAAAGTTGAATCCCACAAACAGTGAACGAGAAATCACGTGGGCTAAGTTTAAGTCCATAGATGGTTAAAAGTCGAAGATTTGAAGGTCGAAAGTTTTTTGTTTCTAAAAGTCAAAGTGTGAATCAACGCTCTTAAAGGTATTTGTAAGGAGGCTTTTTTTTATTAAAGGTTGGAATCTCCAAGTGAAATTTATTAATTGATATATTCTTACACATGGGTGTGTTCTCCGTAAATATTGTAAGGGTATAGGAGATATTAAATCTTTGTCTTAAAATTCTTATCGGTAAAGTTTTTTCAAAAGACTATTCATGTGGACAAGTTTTGGAAAAATAAACTATTACAAAGTTTTTAAAGGTTGTTTTAAAGTGAAAGGTTAAGACCGTACATGCTTGTTAAGAAGCTTTGTAAAAAGTATTTTTCAAGGTTGAGAGTGATTGAAGGATTAGAGATATTGTTAAGAGTTTATAGAGAAATTTATGAAGTGACTTTTGATTTTTTTAAGAGAATTAAAAAATAAAAGAATAAAAGGTTTTTTTTATTGAAAAGTGAGTTTTGAGGTTTGAAAAATTCTCTTTTTTTGCAAATATTTTGGTGTTTTGTCAAGCATGACAATTTTTTTCGGTGAAGATTGTGAATTACGGGGGTGCATATTGAAAATTATATTATTTTTCGAGGGTGATATGGAGGATAACCTTATGCAATCAAGAAAGCATCTATAAGATAGAGCAAACACCACATTCATGGGTTGCAAAGCATGAATGAATAAGATTAAGAAAAGGAATCGAAAGGAAAAGACAGAGATCATTTCCATATTTAGAGAAGTTCAAGCCGCAACTGAGGAACTGAGAGGTCTAGCAGAAGCCAAAGAAGAGATCAAGAGTGATTGGTATAGCTTTAATCGGTTACCACCTCCAATGTTTACTGGTAAATATTTTGATTTTTAGATTATCAAAATGCTATCTTTTCCTCGATTTAAAGACTTAATTGAGAACTGGTCTAATAACCATATGATGAAGCATGCGATGTTTTAACATTGGACTTTATAAAATAGGCATTGGATGATATGTTTTTGTGAAATGTAGCAAAAGCTACAACTTCTAAGGAAGAATGGAAGATCCTCGAAGAAGAATTTGGTGAAACGGGGAGTGACATGCAACAACAAGATGTGTCACATTTTGTTGATTCAGCCATAGATCTGAGAGTAGATGATCAAGACTTTGGGAAGATAATAGACCTTGGAGAATCCCACTCAAAAGTTGATGATGGTCATGAAGACTATAAAATTGAAACCCATCATGTAGGTATGCATATGGATGAAGAAGATGTAGGAAAAATTGCAGAGAGAGAAGTTGAAGCCTTTATGTGTGAAGTAGAGCAAGAGCATATAAATTCTCAAGGACTCCACTATAACGTGGATGGTGCAGATGATGGTCAATTCCACTGTAATGAAACACATGTGGATGATGAATTAAAAGTGAGATGTGCATTAGTGAATGCAATCGCAACCCATGAATTTGGTGAAGTTGAATTTGTTAATGAGTAGATGCATGCTTGGATAACCCACCATAGGGTGAATGAAAATTATGTTGATATTAGCTTTGATGAAGATAATTTAGCTAGTGATGAGTGGTTACAAATTATGCAACTAAAAGAATGCATTGATATGTTGTTATTTGGTGAGAGAATCTCACTTGTATTTGGAAGCCAAGTGGAAGACAACTTGTTTGCAGCAGAAGAGGTTTGTAAAGGAGTGAAATAATAAGGGATAGAAGGAAGAGGAAGGGAAGGAATCTCTCAATGTAGAGAATAAGGAAGATATTTCTAACATTAATCTTGAGTGTGCACAGTACAGGAAAAAAGTAGCAATACCTGATAACTAAAGTGGAGAGAAAGAGATGGACATTTCTGAAGACAAAGATGAAAGCATTGAAACAATTTTTCAGTAATGAGGTAAAGAAGAGATAATATTTTTCTATCAAGAAATATAGCAGAAAGAAAGTTAGGAAGATGAAGCGCAAGAAACAGAGTAAAGAAGACAGTTTGAAGATGCAATGTTCTGGGAACAGTCCATGGTTGAATGAATATTGAAGAGGAAGGTGTAGAAGACAGGATCATATTATTTTTTAGAACAAATTCAAGACAAGTCAAAGAAAAATTGCAGCAACAACAAGTGAAGAAAGTCTACAGCAAGAAAGTGCAATAGAGAATGAAGCAATTTCGAGGATATAGAATTTGGAAGAAACGAAAAAGAAAATTATTAAAGTTTTGAGTCATTGTAAGCCTAGATGAGACTTAGACCAACAAGCATGTTCAAGTGACGATTAACTCAATTTATATTGTAAGTGTAGCAGGTGTAGTTGATTTATGTTGAGTCATGATTGAATTATGTTGAGTCATAGGGTCATAATTAAGGTGGAGTGTTAAAGATAGCTAATTACTCCCGCATGCAGAGTTGTCTAAATTTAGGGTGTCAGTTAACTGAGTAGATTTGAGTGAGTTCAAGTTCAATCTTATTTTGGGAAAAGTCAAATATAGTGTTTGTTTTCATGTTGAAGTTATTTTGAGTAAGTCGCTAGATGAAAAGCATAAAAACCCCATGTTGGGTTCATTATAATCAAGTCAAGTCCAATCAAGTGTATGTGGAAACCAAGAGACACAACTCTATGGATAGTTGTATGTGAGGTTCAAGTTTGTGTGATCAATAAAAAAAGAGAAACATCTCATATTGTTTGTGTGTGTGAAATTTTATGTTTTCTTCCTCTCTTTCTTTCTAACAATATCGTAGGCAGAGATCGTTAGAGGTCCACATCACAGTGATAGAGGAATGCAAGTCCACATTTCATTTTAAGAGGAATCACTGCTCAGAAATAGGGAAAGGAAACATCATGGTGGGTAGGTTTATTCCCATTTTGTAATGGAGGGAAACATAAAAATTCACTCTTTGTGTCTATATGACTATACACAGTGGCACTTGAGGATATAGAAATTTCCTAGTGGTCTATTAGAAATTTGACATTCTCAACATCAATAGGAGTTGGAAGGAAGGGATATGAAGCACTCCATAACAAGATCATATGTTGTATATGAAACTTCAGATACCATAGAAGAGTTTTAAGCGGGATATTACCTCTATGTCAAGATCATATGTTGTATATAGAAACTTCAGATACCATAGTGATTTCTATCCAATATCACCTCTATGTCAAATTTGAATATCATGCTATAGAGAAAGGTGTATGACTTTAGTTGTAAGTGTGAAAATGGTTGCAAGGGATGCAAACGATTCTTTGACCTCTCTTTCACTTAGAAGACAATGGAGGTATAATTTTTCTTAGCCATGACTTCTTAAATGAGGAAATGGTTTTTCCATTATTTCATAAGAGAGTGCACATAATTAGATGTGAGATCTATTTGGTCTATTTTGAAAACTTGTTGATCGATCAGGGTGGATCTGGTATTAGTTAAGAGTTCTTGCGATGGTGGAGTTGATCCAAAATGGAAAAAGGGGACTACCTAGTTGATGTAGTGTGTGTTTCCATTGTTGGTTGAAATTTGGTACTATGTTGATACTATTACAGATGGAATCAATGAATGTTAGGGTTTCATCAAGATAATTGAAGTCACCCTCCATAACATGGATTAATATTTGAAGCTAAAGAGTGAGCGTGTTAGAAGATCTCAAGGTCGAGTTATATGTTGTGAAGTTACCAAAGGGAATCATGGATGAAGATATATGGATATTAGCTAGTCATTATTTTTCTCAAATGGTTGAAGTCCAGGATATCTAAAATGGATCGTAGCCTTTAGAATGAAGTTGTTATCCATTTGAAACTCACCGAGAACATTCAAATCTTCTTCTTGAAGAGAGTTTTTTTTCCTTGGTGCAAGTTGATATGGTTCATGTGGCTGGAAAGAAAGCTCCATATCTAAATTCTAAATCAAGGAATAATCAATCAATTCCAAATCTATTGATACATTAGGTGCTAACTTTCTCAATATTGGATCCCTATTCCTGGAAGACACCATGTGTGACTGGAAATCCAATACAGATGATCTCGTTGCTAGGCTTAGATTTGTGTATAGAAAAAATTAAACGACTTGAATGCTACCCCAAATTTTTGTGCCTCTTCAATCACAGATTTGGCATTAGGGACTATTTTCACCTCTTAGTCGATTGAACTGTCCTTGAAGGACTTGGAAAGTGAAACTTGGTTATGGACGAAGATGACAGGGAATCATCTTGATCATCCAAGTAAATGAACAAATCCTTTTTGAGATTCAAGAGATGGGTAGTGAAATGTCTCGTGGTGGAAGAGGTTAAGTGGACTTGGAATATCAATGCTGGTGCAGTTGCTTCTAGAAGTTTTTGAAGTGAGAAAATATTCAGGAATAGGATGAAGGTGATTGGAGTCTATTGATGTTTGGTAGATCTTTCTTGAGGTTTGTTGCAAGTTGTTGATGGTAGGGGAACTTGCTTGAGGTTTTTTGCAAGAACCATGGAGATGATATTAAGGATGTGTGTGTTGAATATGTTGGGAGATGATATTAAGGATGTGTGTGTTGAATATGTTGGGAGATGATATTAAGCCTATGTGTGTTGCATATGTTCATTTTCATTGCATTGATAAACGAGTATCAGGAAATTGTGGTTTCCACAAGGTGTGGCTAAGTAAGCAACAAATATATGTCTTTATCTCTAATTTTGAGATGTTTATGAAAGAACTACCTATTTGGATAGATCACTGCGGGAATTTCAAAGAATTGCCATCATCCACTGCCCTCAATAACACATGCAACCTAATATAAATAATGATAGTAATAAGGTTTTTATGGTGAACGACATTCTTTGTATTAACAAAGCCCCAAAGCATATTTTAAGGGTGGAGATGCAAACCAAGAGAATCATGTTGGAGAATAGTGGATCATGTAAATAGAAATGTGTGTTGACATGACGGTTGCAAATGTAGTTATGTCAAATGCATTGTAAGGAAGTGCAAGTACACATGTGACGACATCACAAAGGTGAGTGTGATGTTGTTGATTGAAATGCACAATAAATATATCTTCCTATGAGTGATTATAGGTTGTTTGTGTAATCTTGGTGGTAAAAGTATTCTCAAAATCATTGTAATCTATAAGTCTTGGATTCATTTAAGTGAGCATTCATTATATGCTTCATCACCTTCATACGATATAGGATTTATTTTGTTAGAATTCATTACTCTAACAAATGTTAGGGAAAGTACTAAGGTCTAAGACAAAGAATGCATAAAGATGTTGAAGATGAAACATTAAGATGCCTAAAGCATTGTAAAAGAAGGTGGTATTCTTGTCACGTGACATGTATCTATTGCTGACTTTTGTAGTGCTGCAAATTCTTTTGTGATGTAACATCAATATGAAGTCTGCATAGTGAGAAGTGTTGTATCCAGAAATGAGTTTTAGCTATGACTTTTTCTCCATGAATTGCTTTTCAAGTGGTGCACTACAATTCTTGGTAGACATTTGCAAAGACAATGTAAGACTAAGATGGATACAACCTCATACCTGTATCCATATTTCTTACCTAAATGGTGAATACAATATATGACACCCATGTATCCTGATAGATGGAAATAGGTCCATAGGATGGTCAATCAATTAGTCTTCATGGTTACATTGATGTTAGGCCCTGGAGTGCAACAAGTTCCCATTTTGTTTTTAGATATTAGTGGTACAATCAATTTTTAGTTGGTATGTGATGACACTTATATGAATCAAGGGAGGAGCATAGACACTTTTAGATGGAAGTGAGTTCCATTATTCTCACTTGTGAAACCTAGTATTGCTGGCTATATTTTATGAGACAAATTATGAGTTTAGAACAAGGAGGATAGAGAAGTGCTCAATGAAATAAAGACATATTTGGATCTTGGTCCAGGAAAACTACGTGACAATGCTTGTGGCAATGATAACAGAGACAATGCTTGTTGAAGCACTATAGTAGTAGAGGATATTGATTATGGAAACAACAAAGTTTGGAATAGAAGTTGAGATTGGATGGTGGATAAATGTATGTAAAAGTATGTGGAAGAATAAAACAGACTCATGACCATGACATGTTTTTTAAGACATTTGATGGAATTTTGATGTACTGGTCCTTACAATTTTTTGTACCTAGTATCTCCATGAGTTGGAGTGTGTTGTACCTGTATATATATAACATGATAAAAACATATCATAATAAAAAAATATATAAGCATGCATACCCCTTTATCATGTGTCCCTGATGATGATTTAGGAGCTTGTTTAGTTTAGTCTAGTAGTCTCTGTTAGGGAGTTATTTAACACTACGATGAGTGGGATATGTGTTGGCTAGATACACTTGAGTGGACCATAGTGTTGGTTGTCGGATCTATGAGGTGAAGTTTTAAATTCAGGGGTAGTTCATTAAGAAGTTGAATTCAACATGTATATGAAGGACATCGTACTAAACCAACAATTTTAGCGGTTGAGTACCCATGCATTCTAGTGGATGGTTCGTTCTCTACATCGATGTGAACACTTTGGTGATGTGTGCATGATCAAAGTAAGGTCAACTTTGTAGATCATTATGTTCTTTAAGTCATAGGGAAGACTTTGTTGTCGAGATGAAGATGTTGAAGAACACAGCTGCTGAAGATTGAGACAATTCGTTAAGGGAGTATTGGAGTATATAACTTCCACTTGTGCTTTATGTGTGTGATTACATTTTTCTTATTATTTAGTTTACTGGTAATTATAGGTAAAGTTATAGTCTCTATAAGGAGTTAGTCCATATTACTTAGGAGATTGTTAAAGCCTAGTTGGTTTGAGAGATTTTCTCCAACTAATTGGCCTCTTAGATTGATATGTGGTTGAGGTATTTTCCCAACTGAAGGAGTATGTGTCCAAGATAGTTTTCCTATATTAAAACCAAGCTTACTGTATTTATATTTGCAATTTTACATTATTAATAGAGAATGCTCAAAAACAATTTTGATTTGTGTAATAAGATTTACTCTCCAACATATCAATATCTTTTTTTTTCTAAGTACATTTAAATCTATTAAGAAAGGGAGAAAATATTTACAACGTGACTGTAGCCATATCCTTGCTCTGAGAAGAGCCATCATGCCAGAGAAAACTGAAGCCTCAATACAGAGGAAAACATACATGATCAATGTTGAAACAGGAGACCGATACAACCAAAAAACCAGGAGACCCATACATCCAAAAAAACAGGAGACCCATACATTCGAACGAGCTAGGAGACCCATATAGAAACCAGAAGAGATCCAGAACTAAGACACCAAAGAACAAGCCTGAGGATTGCCAAAAAACCATAGCCAAAAGGATAGTCCATCATCAGTGGGAGCAAGCTAGTCGTCAGGTTGTTCCTCTACGATTTGGCACCAATCGAATTTGGGTTCATCCTCAGCAGGAGCGTTGAACTGTGCCAAAGGTCCAGGTTCCGCAGGCAACATCTTTGTTCCTGAGTGGCTCCGCCCAGTTAAGCTTGAGCGTGCTGTGGCATCATACCAATGCCAAGCTGGAATGTAGGGAGAGGACTGGTAGCAACACTCGAACCTCTTGTGTGAGTGTCAGAACCTTCCAGCTGCGTAGTTTCAAAGAAGACGGCGGAGATGTGTGCAGTAATCCGAGGTTGATGCAGTTTGATGTTGAACATGAAGATGGTGGAGCCTGTCAAAGAAGGAGGCCCCCCAGGCTGGTTAGCTACACGACACCTACCGCGCCCACTATGGGTGCTTGGGTATCTCCCCGTATACAATTCACTGGTGGCAGGCGAGCCCGAGGCGGATTCATTGGGGGGCCGCCGGGGTTGGCCTCGATGGCATCCCATACGCTGACGAGGACGGGCCATAATTGACAGGGCTGCAGAAGGATTACTACCAAACGCCTCTTTGAAACTGAGAGGACCAACTGATACGAATGAGGGCTGAGTGAGGTGAGAGACCTTGTTCTTCGCAGTCCCCCCCTCACCCCTCTTCAAAACAACGCACAGAACAGGGCAAAAAAACCAGGGACTCGAAATTGAGAAAGATGGGCTCAGAGGCTGCCTTCCGACGCTCGAAATCTAGGCAGAGTCTTGGGGATAATTGACAAAACCATGAACCAGACTATAAACCAAACTCAGAACAGCAGAGAAAACCAGGAAAAGGTCTGAGAGGATGGGATTCACCCAGCTCCACAACTCATTTATTTCCACCAGGAATACAAGGCCGAACCCCTCCTTATACCACTCGGACCCTCCTCGAAAAAACCCACCCATTACTGCTTCATTGATGATGGCCGCCATCAGTTGTAGGTTACAACATGTGACGGAGGGTGCCATTGCCTTGGGCACGCCCTGAGAGCCTGAACCACTTGACGGGGGAGCGTAATGGCACGCATGCCAGGCTCCCCTTCCCATCTGCACATTTAACGTCTCGTAGAGGGTGGGCAGGTGTCGAGCCGCCTTGCTCCAACTTTGTCCCATCAGCTTAAACTCGAAGTTAATCACCCACATCCAGGGCTCCAACATATCAATATCTATTACAATGGCTACTTACAATTTACATAAAAAAAATATTTATATATATATATACCATTCTTATTTAAAATTATTAAACATATTTATTTATTTTTAAAATAATAAAAATGTATGTTATAGTTTATTATTCCTCCCATTCAATATTTATTAATAAATCTATTGGTTGCTATACTAACTCTATGAAAGTAAGAAACTTATTTCTAATAAACTATTATCCAAAATAAGTATGTAAAATAAATTTCTTCTCAATCAATTTCAATTGCACTAGACAATCAGATATATAAAGTACAAAGTTTAAAAGAAATGTTATACTTTGTAAAATAAGGATGAAGGGTGAATTTTATTATTATTACTATTGTAATAACTAATAAAAATAATGATATTATTTGGAGTTCTAATGTATATGAATATTGTTGGATTATATGACTTTGCACGCATTATTTTGTGATCACTATGACCCTATTTTGTGGATTGGGATATCAAATTGTTGTCAAAATTGCATGGCATTATTTGATTGGCTATGACCACATTTATGCTTGTTGAGTGACCTTTGTATTCTTCAACATGATACAAGTAGTTAATATTGTTGTATAAAATTTACAATAAAAAGAAAGTGGTGCCAATTATTCACCTGCAAAATTATCCTTCTTTAAAGGAAAATCCAAATAATAGTTATAATTACTAGAGAAACAATGATTTAAACACCCACTTTTTTATTTTATAACTTTACTAAGGCCATATGTGATGTGTAGGTTTCCACATTTCCTTCGTTGTAAAAGGTCTAAGAATGAACTTCAAATGAACATTTTATTTTGAAAACTATCATATGACACATCAATATTTTATTAAAAAACTATATCTTAGGTTTCTTGAATATGATGTGCACTTCGATATTATGAAGAATATTAGAGTCAGTTTGGAAATGTGTTTTTTTTTTTTATTTAGTTTCAACTGATAGCACATAATTCCATATCCGCCTTTTTAGGAATAGCTTATTATGCATTTAAAGAGTCCCTTCATAATAGTAATGAAAATCCATAATAGAAGTAGAAGAGAAAGCATTAATCTCTCTTGAGCTTAAGAGAAATGCAGATCAATATCAATATATAAGACGTTAATGGTAAAAAATATTACAAAAGTACAAAGGGATTTGAAATATTATAAGTCAAGGACCGTGGAAAATGCAACATATGATGCTTATTTTATCAAACATGGAAAATTAATATATCATAATTTATTAAAAAATATAATTTATTAAAAGATATATATTGTAAGAGCTTTTTTATTATTTATTATACAATTTATTAGATTTTATAATCTTTGATAATCTAGTGAAAAGATTTGTCAAGACTTTTCAATGTTTTAAAATTTAGTAAAACATAAAAAAAATTACAATACCTTATAATTCAATGGAAGATTCACCAAAGAATTATATATAGATATATATATATAGAATAAATTAGTCTATAAATTTTCATGTATCATGGGACTTCACCCATTTATTCTATATATAAATTTGATGGGGGTTGTTAATTTTTTTCTCGGTTCTAATGTGGAAAATCAACACAACATGTTACCATGGTAGGTTCTAACATGGATTTGTATGGTGGTGACACGTGAAAGGCAAGTGCCACATGTCATCTACATGGTAGGTTTGCATGAAATTATACAATTATGACATGTCAGCATAATGACTACCTCACGTCTGCCACATGGAAATGGTATGGATAAGAATTTACGAGTTTTCGTTATGAATTCCAACAACACCCAAAATGGAACACTTCAAGTGGTAACTATATGTGGAATCGACTCACATTTTTTGAATGCTTTATACCATCATTGAAATCTAATAGATCAAAACACATCATTTCTAAATGACTAAAATTTCCATTTTTAAATAATGGAAAGATGGAAAACACTTTCATTTTTTGGAACTTGGAAGTGTGGATGTGCTCCATACCCCACACAATAATATTTGTGGATTTGTTTTCTAATTATTAAAAATGGGTGTGTTGAATGTATTTCAATTTATTTTGTTGCATATATGACCTCTCAAAATAACATATATGTATGATGGGTGAGAGAAAAGTGTTTGGCTAAACAGTATGTTTTCAACGTGAGGGTGGGCCTATACCACCTAAGCATGGACTAGACTTTTGAAGGGTCATCCTGGATTGCACTTATTGAAGGAATGATAGCTAGATTGAGATATAAAAAGCCATTTTGGTCTCACAGGAAAATTAATTTTGGGTAGCATAGAGTAGCCTGTGGCTAGTCTTGTTTGGTGGAATAATGAAAATTAGGCTAGATGTTGCTTTGAGGGTCCTCACTATATCAAATTTAGGTTTGAGCTCATTGGTTTCAACATTGGGTTCATGTAAAAGCATTGAGTTGCAAGGAGGCCACACAATTGATTTGGAATGAGACAAAAATTGGAGATTGAGGAAGGAGAAAGAGTTATAGGTCTCTGGACTAAGTGCTTATGAGAATAATACACTTGATTGGGAGACTTGTAATTGTATTTTGTGTGACTCGGGGGAAAAGTGACTGACTGTATATCAAGCAGTTGGCTAAACCCACTCCTAGATGGGAAGGGGGGGGGGGGGGGGGGGGAGGGGGGGGTACTGTGGGAAGTGATAACTAAAAATTGCCTTTTTTGGAGTTATAAGATCACGATGTAGAGAGGTAAGGAGGGTGACTTTGGCACCAAAAACCGTGAAAGGTACCCTTCTTGTGAATGTAAGGAAATGGTTGCCCCATTAATGGAGAAAATGGTTGCTTGTCAATGTGATATACTAATGATAAATATGAAATTGAAGGAGTAGATGAAGACAAGTGTTAACGTGTTAGAGGAGGTCCAAAATTTCACAGAAACATTAGTCAGGCAGGTGGATGAGACAAAGGCAGTTCATAGGTATATTTTTGATTTGTAGGAACAAGTTCATATTCTAAATACCCAACTCATTTAATATAGTACTGAGAGTTGGAAGGAAGGGGAAAAATTCCTGGACCTCAACATACCACTAGTGGAGGATGTTGATGATCTCAAATGATGTACACTTTGCAACAATTTTTTTCTTTTATTAGGAAGTTATTGTAGGTTGTATCCCTAGAGGAATGTAATGAATTTTGAGAATATATGTTGTTCTTCAAAGGTGTTAATAGTTAATATAAAAGATAGGGACAAGATGGAGAAAAAAATGTAATACATTTCATGGTAATTAAGCATAACATTAATAAAATATATATACTCATTCATGTTTAAAAAAAAAGTGAAACATCTATGTATCAGTTGTCCATTTAAGATGGTGTGAATCTTTGTGATAACATTTATCCATCATTACAATCATGAGAATATTGAACTAAATTTTCTAAGAAAAAAAGGAGGAATTATGGGTCACAATCTTGACTAAATAACTTTGTTACCAATTTGTCATATTCCATTGTTATTAAAATTAATAACTTACAAAATCAAAACAATTTGAGTACAAAAATTATGATTAGGCAGAGTGGCACATTCTTTAGCCTAGTAAGAGGGAACGGTTTGATTCCATCCATGTTCAACCTGGAGCTGACATATGTCCCATTTATAATAAAAATATGAACTAGGCTATAATAAAAAATAATAATGAATATAAATGTTTAGTTAGTTTTAATTATCTCATTGTGCTTGGTTAGTTGATATTACAATCTAGTATGAAGGAGATGTAAAAATCCTTCACTGTCACTCTCATCCATGAATAGGGATATAAAGTAAATAAAAATAAAAATAAAAATCTTGTATATTAATATCAATTTCAATATATATATATATATATATATAAAGAGAGAGTGCAAGAGAGTATATCTCTCGATATATATAATGTTCAACATAATAAAATGGAGATGTGTGAGATGTGTAATTGATGTAAAATTAATATGTTTCATTTAAAATATATATATTTTTGTAAGCAAGTTAAAATATCTATATTTTAAAAATTTACATAAGATATAAGCATGGAGGAATGGAATAGTTTTTATCCTAATGTTATTTGCAAACATAAGAATAGGTGTGTTCTGAGGAGATAATTGAGGAAACCATAAGGTTTCCCAAAGAGATTTGAACCATAATGGTGATAGAATGACACGAGAAATAAGTAAACATAATAACTTAAATAAGAGAAACAAAATGACATGTAAAATTGAGACTCTTAGAATGTATGTCCAGGGAAATTATCATGTTGTTTGGGCTATTCCTTCTCCTCATCGACGTGGGTCTGGGTGAGATACGCTTACTCCCTTGGAACGTTACGTTGTTGGTCCTTTTCCTTCCTAGTTTGTTCATTTTTCTCCACATAGATGAAGGGGCCATTGTATCCTTGAAGAAGCCAAGGAAGATGTTCCCATTCAATGATCACTTGCCTAGTGTATGATTCTACCTTCCTCCGTGAGGGTTCTCCCTTAGTTAGGCCCTCAGTGCTTGCCTAGGTGGATAAGTTAATCGCTTGCCCTATTGGTTTAGGAGAGTTGTCACTGCCAACCACGTTTTGCTTCTTGGCTTGAGGTTCTGAGTGAGTCGAACTAGAGAGTCTTTTCTTCTGATGGGAGGATTATGTTTCTTCAGTCCCTGCATCCGAATTCAAGGACACCAGAGGAGGGGAAGGAGCGAGAAAGGGAATACCCATCACTCTGGATAGGTTTCTTAAGGCCATACATGTGTGAATCTGGAAGGTGTTCAATTTAACAATTCTTCCTTCGACACTCTCCCTACCTTGTTCTTGCTCCCAAAGTTATTTTCCAAGCAAATTTTAAATGGCCTCGTGGTCATTGCCTATGTTCATTCTTTTTTGAGCCTCCATGGTAGCAATGAGGCGATGAATGTGCTTTGGCATATCCTCATCAAATTTTTGACCATGTCAAGGAGGGAGACATTGGCACCCATGACCTCTGCCGACTCATTTGGCTCGACCCCTTTCCCTCACCATGATAACATACTTGTGTAATCTCTACCTATTACCTAAAACCACCCATGTTTTGTTGTCTTTCCCAATCCCCACTGACCATCCACTCGCAAAGTAGAGACATAAACTCACAAAATAGAGAAGCTAAGGGAATGAATGTCAGAATAAATGTCGGAATCCACAGTTATGGCATAATTCGTAGCTTGCTAGAAGTCTAATTGCATTGTATTGCACTTAAAATATGTTGAGAAATGGCAAGAAGAAATTCCAGTTTAATTTGTCCTTGAATTAAAATGGGAATTAAAATTTAATTCTATTCTCATAGCAACTTGTAAATAGTTAATTAAGTTTAAGTAGCTTAGAAATTTCAAGTTGAAAGTCTTTTTGTAGTCATGTATATGTTCTCCCTAAGTGTTAGGGGTCCAGTATGAGTTTAAATTGTGAGTTGTAATTAGATGACTCAGTTTACTGAGTTATGTTTAGTTAAATTAGTTCCAAATTGTTTGTCGAACTAATAAAGAGTTAACACATTAGAGGAAATTTCAGCCTAAAAGTTGTCTCCTAAGGAAAAATAATAAAATAATAGTTAAAATAATAAAATAAGAGAGATGAATTTTGGAGGGAAAAGAAGAAAAACATTTTTAATTGTATTTTTGGCTTATCTCCTTATAGTTTTACTTGAATTTCAAGTGTAAACACTCATTGGATGCGGAATACTTTTGAGAAGACCCACATTGATAAAAATTGCAGATATATTAAAAAACCATGTTGAAAATGTTTTCTTAATGTATTTGCAATTTTTTTTTATCAATGTGGATCTTCTCAAAAGTATACATAATAGGTACTTGTTGGATGCATAATTTAATTCTGCATCCAACAAGTGTCTACACTTGAAATTTGAGTAAAATTGTAAGGAGGTAAGCCAAAAATACAATTAAAAAAAATAGTTTTTCTTATTTTCCCTAATTGTCAGTTGGTGCACTAGGGCATCCACAAGTGTCACTCTCGTTAATTGAAGATTCCCTCATCAAAAACTCATGCATATCAATTATGAGAAAGACCTAGTTGAGACTAGAGTGCAGGGACAATGTACTATCAGTTGTGTGATTTATTGAGTTGTAAATATCATGCATGCAATCAGAGAAGGACCTATGTTTGGAGTGCGTAGTTTTGGAAGCATGAATTCCCTTTAAATACGAGTTGTTCATTCTATGAATTATGCAAGAGATTAGAGGCTTGGAGAGCTACAAAATTGGTTAAGTGTTGGCCAACAGCTAGCTTGTGAGCTAAGAGAGTTGAGCATACTTGTGCAAAATTGTTCTAGTGAGAAAAATATTTGTATCTTCACTCATATTTCTGATATATGCAATACAGATGGCGAGGTTTTGAGCAGTGGATTTCCCCAGATACATCTTGTGTTATGTGCCATTGGTTTATCTTCTTCTTGTTCATATTGTTTCATTGATCTATTGGCTTATGTTGGTTGAATGTAGAAGTGTATTCTTCTCTTGTGCTTTAGTACATTGCATGAGCTTGTGAATCTACTAGATTCTTTTACATGGTATCGGAGCTAATAACAATATACTAGAGGAGATTTCAAAGTTTTGAGTTTTGGGTTACAGGTGAAATTCAAATTTGCAATACATATTTCAAGATCAGCAGTTAGCATTCTACGATTTGCGGCTCAAGTATGCCTTGGAAGGAAACTCAAATTTTATAGCCTAGAGGGACAGAATGGAGGTTGTGCTAGAGGATAATGGCTTGAAGAAATTCATTGATAAAAAAATTCCTAAGCCAACAGCATCAGATGCACAAAATTTGACCAAATGGAAGAAGTGTGTGGTGAAGGTGAGGAGTATAATCCTTGAGGGAGTTAAGACCACATTGTCTAGAGTCTCCATGAAAAGGAAACTTCGTATGCTATGTGGAAAACATTGGCAGACTTGTATTAGAACAATAATGACCAAAGGAAATTGACACTGAAGGACAAACTTAGAAAAATCAAAATGGAGAAAGGCGAGACAATTCCAAAATACTTGACCAAGTTCACTCAGCGTCATGATGAACTTGGAAGTGTTGGAATCAAGGTTTTCAAGGATGATGTGGTGATTCTTGCTCTTCTATGACTCCTAAAGAGTTGGCATAGTTATTAGGACTCTATCAATGGTAAGGAGAAGTTTCCATATTCGAAATGACTGTGGTCGGAACTAATGCAAAGGAGATTAGGAGGAACACCCGGGATGGATCTTTATCAAAGACTAATGATGAAGAGAATTTTGCCTTAGCGATGAAGGCGAAGAAGGGGAAGTGAAAGCTTCCCATTCCAAATCAGATTCTTATCATGGAGTTAAGAAGAAAGATATGATGAACGTTAAGTTCTTTCATTGTCATGAGTTGGGTCATTTTGCTACAAATTGTCCACTCAAGAAGTCCAGGAAGAAGTCCTCAAGAGGAGTGGTGAGTGAGGCTTTAGCCTCTCAATTCGAATTGGAAATTTTCCCTCATTTCATGCATGGTGTCATCAATGATGGGAAGTGTATGGTACTTAGACAGTGGAGCATCATTCCACATGACTGGAGACAAGGATTTATTTAGTGACTTGAAGGAGAAATATCTCCATATGCATATTGAGATGGGTATTGATGGGAAGTATCGTCTTATTGGATTGGGCACAATTACTTTTCATAGGGAGCATGGGGCTCCACTCACCTTAAATAATGTTATGCATGTGTCCGGGCTGAAAAATAACTTGGTATCTATTTCCGTGCTTGAGGATAGAGGCTATGATGTGCTATTCTCGAAAGGAAAGGCATTCTTCGACACATAGCCAAAGGTCAAGTAAAGAATATAGGGATCCAGGTGAAGAATCTATATAATTTGGAGGTAGAGAAGTGTGATTCTTTGAGAACAAAAGAAAAAAGGGTGCATAGACGAGACATTGGTGAGTTGTGGCATAGGTGATTAAGCCACTTGCATCATGGGGATTTGAAGATATTGCAGTAGATTTCTACCAGTCTTCCCAAAGGTACGCTTGAGCAATTTGATACATGCTAGGGGTGTAATTTGGGAAAATACACCAAGTCTTCCTTTCACAACGGAGACAGTCGAGCAGAATCTATTCTAGAGCATGTAAATTCAGATGTGTGTGGACCATTATCGACAGCATCCATGGCCAAACATAAGTATTATGATATATTTGTTGATGACTATTCTCGAAAATGATCGATATTTTTCATGCAGAAAAAGGATCAAACTTTCTAAAATTTTTGAGAGTTTAAAGAATTGGTGGAGAAAGAGTCGAGCAAGAAGGTTAAAGTTATAGAGGGTGATAACAGTGTTGAGTATGTCTCAAACATGTTTAAGAATTTTTGTGTAGTGGAAGGGATTAAATGGGAGCTGGCAGCACCCCATAACTCTCAGCAGAGTGGGTTGACCGAGAAGAAGAACATAAGCATAGTAGGGGCAACGAGGGTGACATTGCATGATCAGGGCCTACCACTACACTTGTGTGTTTAAGCATGCAACACAATGGTTTAGGTTCAAAATCATAGCCCACATCAGATTTGAGATGAAGACACCAAAGGAGGCTTATTCTGGTAAGAGACCAAATGTTGGTCACTTCATGATTTTGGGTCATCGATATATTTCCATGTGACCAAAGATGCATGGAAGAAGCTTGAGACAACAACAGAGTTGGGGATATTTGTGGGGTACACTAATACACCTCACAAATATTGGGTGTACTTTCCGACCAACAAGATGATAGTGGTTCACAGGGATGTCAAATTCGATGAGGAGAAGTCCATGCGAGTTTCCCTTGAGAGAGAGCTTGAGCTACATGTGGATAAGGAGCTTTTATCTCCTAAGGTTGAGGAGCCTTAGATTGATGTGGAGCAGCCACATACAAAGGATCCAGGAGTGGATATATCCACTCAGGCAGAGTCTTCTTGAGATGGAAGAAAGTGCACTAGAGAGGTTGATAGATTGTTGGATGATGCACAGGAGATTGTGTGAGCACCCACTTCTCAACGCAGGCAGAGGAGGTCACCTGAGAGCTACACTAGATACATGTCTCTTATGGGAAAATGTGTTGTTATGTAGCCATCTTCCTTTAAGGAAGAAGTGCAACAACCGATTTGAGTTGATGCCATGGTGGAGGAGTATGACTACATAGTTTGTAACAATGTTTGGGATGTGGTTCTGAGACCAGAGGACAAGTCAGTGCTGAGCTCTCGTTGGCTTTACAAGGTAAAGAAAGCTTCATATGGTAGTGTGGAGAATCATAAGGCTAGATTTGTGGCCTGTGGCTTTTCACATGTAGAGGGGATTGACTATGATGAGACCTTTACTCTTGTTGCAAGGTACTCGTCAATCATATCAATGTTGGCACTATCAGCATAGATGGGTTGGAAGATACATTAGATGGATGTAAATAAAACCTTTCTTAATGTCATGATTGAGGAAGAGATGTACATAGAGCATCCTAAAGGTTTTGAGACCTTCAACCATGAGTCACATGTGTGTTGGCTCAAGGGAGCATTGTATGGGCTGAAATAAGCACCCCATGCTTGGTACACTAGGATAGATAGCTACTTCATTGAGTTGGGCTTCATGAAGTGTGAAGCAGATGCAAACTTGTACCACATAATGGTGGAAGGTAAATTTTTTATCTTTGTACTTTATGTTGATGATCTCATACTCACAGGTGATGATCAATGGATCAAATCTTGCAAGGAAGGCCTTGCAAGAGAGTTTGAGATGAAGGACATGGGGTGCATGCATTACTTTCTTGGCATGGAGGTATGGCAAGGAGATGGGGATTTGTTTGTGTCTTAGGGCAAGTATGCAAACATGATACTCAAGAGATTCCACATGGAGAGAAGCAAACCCATGGGGACTCCTCTAGCAGGTAACTGGACGAAGGAGGATGCTACTTTAGGGGAAGTAGTGGAAGCTATTGTTTACAAGTAGCTTGTGGGTTCACTCCTGTACTTGGTGAACACACAATCGGATATGACATAGTTACAGATGAAACAGGAACTATTACCTCAAAACATATACTCGAGCCCAAAAACCCCAAAAACACATGAAAAAACAACCCAAAAATGAAAAGTGTTTATTCCAGAATAACGTTTTTTTTAGGGTAAATTTTCAACATGTTTTTTAAATGGAAGTAAAAACCTTTTTTTTTTTTAAATGGATGAAAAAAACCCTTTAAAAAATTGTTTATTCTGGAATAACAAAAAGCAAAAATCTGGTTACAATTTTGACATTTTTTAGCAATGGAGTTAAAGAAAAAATATTCAGACTTTGAAAAACTATAAAATTCCAATAATTCTCGGACATGATGTTAAAGATAAAATAGCATGTCTGATAGTTCCAACTATTTCCATCCATGGCATTAAAGAAAAAATATATTGACTCTAAAATACCTTGAAATTGTAATTGTTTTTGACCATAGCATTAAAGATAAAATATCATGACTTAGAAAAACATTAAAATCTTGACAATTTTCAACCATGCAATTAAAACCAAAGATTATGACCCCAAAAAAACTCAACTTTTCAAAATATTTCAAGCATGACATTATGGAAAAATTTTAAGACTAAAAAAACTTTAAAAATGAACACCTGAATGAAAGAGTTATTATACCGAGAGTATTTTTTTTTAAATGTTAAATGTATAGTGATTTTAAAATCTTAGCCTAAGACAACTTGAGACATTGCAAAAAAAAAAAAAAAAATCAACTATCAAATTGACACACAGTGTAAGTG
>APFE030532748.1:99988-109988 GCA_000404065.3 Pinus taeda
TTTTATTATTTTTATTTTTGTCATGTTTTATGTTTTTTTTTAGATTTTTATAAGTTTTTTGTTTTTTATATATTTTTTTGTATTTGGTTTTTTTGTCATGTTCATGTTTTTTTATTTTTGTTTTTATGTTTTATTACTAACATGAAAATCACCAAGATTAAAAAAAAAATATCCACACTTAATTCATTAGAAAATTTAAAGTGTAAAAACTTAACCCTCTAAACAAAAAGGGTTGATACTCATCAGCACTTTTCAAAGCCAAGATGAAAATCACTAACAAAAAAAAATGTTCACACTTGATACATAAAAAAATAAAAAAATTTAAAGTGCCAAAAATAAGTCCTCTAAAAAAATGTGTTGATGCTGCATCAACACTTTTCAAAATCAGCATGAAAATCACTAACATTTAAAAAAATGTGTTGATGTTGCATCAACACTTTTCAAAATCAGCATGAAAATTACTAACATCGAAAAAAAATATTCATACTTGATACATATGAAAATTTAAAGTGCCAAAAATATGCTCAAAAAAAGAGTGTATTTTGGCATCACCACTTTTTAAAATCGGGTGATTTTTTGGTACCTCAAAAAAAGGGGTACGAGCTCACTTTCGCGTTTGATCGGTAACTATGCTATATATGTTATGCAGTTAACCAACTTAGTCAAACAATCATTAGGCCTGCCAAGTGGTATTGGAAGGTGACAAAGCATGTGTTGAGGTACTTCATGGGCACTTCTCAGTATGGATTATGGTACAGATGGACAGAGGGAATGAAGCTTTAAGGCTTCATCGATGCAAATTGGGCACGGAGTCCATCTAACTAGAAAAGCACATCAGGAAGGATCTTCAATATTGGGTCAGTGGCAGTTTCTTGGTACAACAAGAAATAGAGATCAGTTGCACTTAGTTTGACAGAGGCATAGTACATGGTTGCGAGTCACGCAACATGTGAGGTCATCTGGATGAGGAAGACCTTGGTTGGTTCATTTGGTCAACAGATAAATCCAACTATGATTTACTGCAATAATCATAATTGTATCAAACTCTCTGAAAATCCATTTTTCATGATCGATCCAAGCATATTGATATTTGATAGCATCATCTTGTAGATTATGTATTGAGGTGGATTATGTTGTTAGATTACATTCCCACGGAGGAGAAAGATGATGACTTATTGATAAAGGCATTGTCAAGATGTAAATTCGAGTTTCACATAGACAGGGTCGGAGTAGTTGATAATCCCTTTCTTGTTGAGATGGAGTGTTGAGAAAAGGCAACAAGAAATTCTAGTTTAATTTGTCCTTGAATTAAACTAAGAATTAAAATCGAATTATATTCTCATAACAACTTGTAAATAGTTAATTAAGTTTAATCAACTTAATTAGCTTAGGAATTTCGAGTTGGAAGTCTTTTTGTAGTCATGTATATGTTCTCCCTAAGTGTTAGGGGTTCAGTATGAGTTTAAATTGTGATTTGTAATTAGATCACTTAGTTTACTGAGTTATGTTTAGTTAAATTAGTTCCAAACTGTTTGTGTAACTAATAGAGAGTTAACAGTCAGTTAGTGCACTAGTGAATCCATAAATGTCCCTCTAGTTAATTTAAAAGTCCCTCATTAGAAACTCATGCATGTTGACTTTGAGAAAAACCCAGTTGAGACTAGAGTGCAGGGACAATGTACTATCAGTTGTGTGATTTACTGAGTTGTAAATATCATGCATGTAATCAGAGAAGGACCTATGTTTGAATTGCGCAGTTTTCGAAGAATGAATTCCCTTTAAATACGAGCTATTTATCTTAGGAATTATGCAAGAGATTAGGGGCTTGGAGAGCTTCAGAATTGGCTAAGTGTTGGCCAAGAGCTAGCTTGTGAGCTAAGAGAGTTGAACATACTTGTGTGGAATTGTTCTAGTAAGAACAAGCTTTGTATCTTCACTCATATTTCTAATATATGCAATACACATAGTAGAAATTTGAGTAGTGTCTTTCCCCATATACATCTTGTGTTATGTGCCATTGATTTATCTTTTTCTTCTTCATGTTGTTTTCATCGATCTATTGGCTTCCGCTAGTTGAAAGTAGAAATAGGTTCTTCTCATGTGCTTTAGTACATTGCATGAGCTTGTGAATCTATGTTCATTCTTTCTTGAGCTTCTATGGTAGCAATGAGGCAGCGGATGTTCTTTGGCATGTCCTCATCAAATTGTTCACCATGCCAGGAAGGGAGACATTGGCACCCATGACCTCTACCAACTTGTTTGGATCAATCCCTTTCCCTCATCATGATAAACATACTTGTGTAATCTCTACCTCTTACCTAAAACCACTCAAGTTTCGTTGCCTCTCCCCATCCCCACCAAGCATCCACTCGCAAAGAAGAGAAGCTAAGGGAATGAATGTCAGAATAAATGTCGGAATCCACAGTTATGGCAGAATTCATAGCTTGCTCGAAGTGTAATTGCTTTTTATTGCACTTAAAATAATAATAATAATAAATTCAATGTAGGTCATAAATGAATAAATTTCAATATCAAAGTTAATAAAAATATATTAAAACATTTTAAATAATCTAATTATTTTACATTTAGTGAAAATTTTCACATGGTGTAGGGCATCATTTTTTCAAGATTTCCACTCTCAAAATGATTTATACTTCAAAATTTTTTTTTATCTCTCAACTATTACTAAATACATGGTTAAGATAAATCTATATTGATATACCAAGAATATCAGGTTATTAAATAAATGTAAAAAGATATAAGTCTCTTGAAATGTAAATAAATCTAAAAAGATATAAGTCTCTTGAAATGTAAATAAATCTAAAAAGATATAAGTCTCTTTAAATGTAAATATTTTTTCATATTTTTTACCGTAAAAATGATTTGCACTTCAAAAAAAATTGATATCTCTCACTTTAACTAAGTGTATCTCTGCTACCACTATAATTAAAGTACAAATGTATCAGGTCATTAAAGACCTTGTGAGCTATGGTACAAGATTCACGGTTCAATTCTATGTTTCAAGTTATGCTCCTAAAAATATTCAATTTACCATTTACAGTCCATCCTTCACAACTCATGCATATTCCATGAATCAGAGGCTGCTGGTGCTTGCCTCAACCACACCAAAGAGAGTAAGAGGAATATTTATTGCCATAGTGACAGCACCTCCGAATTCTATTGCAGCCCCGGCTGGATACTACATGCTATCGGTTGTTAACAATGGAATTCCGAGCCTCGCCAAATGGATTAATTTGTCTTAGCTATAAGATAAATATTTCCCGTGACATATCAATGTCATATTCGTTGTTGTGTTTAAACATAGCCCATGTAGGAGACATTCAAAGCATTAATTCAAAGGCAGAAAATAACTGTGACCATTTTTTCATTGAAACATATGTTTTGTAGTTTGTATTTGTAACAGACCTAATGCATTGGCAGGGCAGCGATTCACGGTACTAGCAGCCTCCACGATTCCGAGAATGTATCATTCGAGTGCAAATGTATTGCCTGATGGGAGGATTTTTGTGGGAGGCTCCAACACTCACTTGGGTTACGTCTTCTCTGGAGTCATGTTTCCAACGGAGCTTCGTCTGGAAGCATACAGCCTTTATTATTTGGACGAATCCTACAGCACCTACAGGCCTTCTATCGTTTCCTTATCTAAATATGCTGTCAGCTATGGCACTAGATTCACGGTTCAATTCTCTGTTTCAAGCTATGTGCCTAACAATATTCAGTTTACCATTTATAGTCCATCCTTCACAACTCATGCATATTCCATGAATCAGAGGCTGCTCGTGCTTGCCTCAACCACACCAAAGAGAGTAAGAGGAATACATTTTGCCATAGTGACAGCACCTCCGAATTCTAGTGCAGCCCCGGCTGGATACCACATGCTATCAGTTGTTAACAATGGAATTCCGAGCGCCGCTAAATGGATTCATTTCTCTTAGCGATAACATAAATATTTCCCACGACATATCAATGTCATATTCGTTATTGTGTTTAAACATAGGCGATGTAGGAGACATTCAAAGCATTAATTCGAAGGCAAAAAATAACTGTGACCATTTTTCATTGCAACACATCCTCTGTACATACAAGAAAGAAAAAAATTTATTCTTTCTTTGCTTATGGAGAGCATGTTTTTATATTTTTTGAATATGTTTATTTGAATGGTTATGTGGATGGCTAATAGGTTGTGATTGGGACAAATGAGTCAAATGTCTTCGGCTTAAAATATTTAAGTTTATTTTAATAACATTTTCTCCTATTCAATATGAAAATCAAAATCAAAGGCAAAACTTGATTCTAATGGTTCATTTCTTTGGAGTGACTCTCAATGAGCTGCTATTTTGAGAATGAACTGGGTGTAGCTATTATCGAAAAGCGATTAAAAATTAAATAGTTTATAGAATGTCGGGAATTTAATGGTAGAAAGTGGTATGGCAAGCTTTACTTTCAAAAGGAGCTGATGGTCTCAGAATGTAATATCGAAAACACGCATCGGAGGTTTAAGCGATGAATTACAAGGAATAAAACCAGCCATGTTAATTACTTTAAAGAAGCTTCCCAACTGCTCTAAGAAACTTTCACCACTTTTAAAGTAATAATATGTTCTTAAAAAAACATATAATTCCTCACCGTATTAAATTTGGAACATAGTTTCATAATTTTTCCATACAAATCTCAGCATAAAATTGTGACTTTATCCATTAATTGCTCTCTCCTTCAATATAACATTTCGGGAATCACCATGTCATACGTCTATCAATTTTCCACCCTATCACACATCTATCGAATTCAACATGCTGTGTCAATCATTCATGATCATAGACCAAGCATCTGTCATAATTTCATGTTGTTTTAGGCTCCTTCGTGTATTTATTTGCATGCCTCTGATATGGCCGAAGACCGTATAAGAATATCCTCATAGGCTTAACTTGGAATATGAAATATTTGGACTTATTTCATCAGCCAGGAAAAATATATATTTCAATTAAAAAAGACATGGTCATAATAACAAATATTATTATTATAAATTTTTAAAATGATAATGTAAATTTTAAAATAATAATATAAATATAATAAAATACAATTATTTTATATCATAGTTTATTCATCCTATATTATGTGATATTAAATATATACTAACTTTAAAATGTGTTTTCCTCATTTTTGGGTAGTGCTTTATTTATTTTCTTTTTTCTTTATAAGTTGTTAGACTTGTGTTACCTAGTTAATGCATTTTCGTAATTATTTGGTTTTCTATATTTTTTTCTTTTCTTTTTATTTTTTCCATACTTTTTTTTTCTTTCTTTTTTTTCTTAATTTTTTTTTCAAATCTTATTTTTAACTTTTGGTACTAATTTTAGTTTTATGTTAAAAATAAAAAATAATAATTTAATTAACAAAAGATGGGTTAAGGCTCTTTACATAATATTTGTGTTCATTAAATAAAAAAGGATGTATGATTTTTAAGAAAATTATATTTTTTTTTAGGAATTTACTAGCATATAATAATCCAAATCACATATTCCATATTTCTTAATTGACCATTATATAAGTCATCATCATTACATGAAGTAGCCCTAGAAATGGAATAGCAAGTCACATGACATAACAACCATTGTTGCAACATATTAACATAAAGCTCCATGTTGCAAACTTACATCATTAGCATTGTCCATTTAATTATGCTATGATTATGTAAGTATTGATGTCATGCAATGAAGCAACATCATTAGAATGACACAATAGGAAAACACGTCAATGGACACTGATATACCCTGTAAACCCGGAAGGGAAAATGTAGCAAATATTTATTTCATTAAATGTTTCATGAGGGTGTTCAACCCTCGCTCAATCATCGTAAGGAAGCTCATCCCTCAACCATTGTTAAAATCTTACAAATAAATGTCATATTAAATTCAAACACAACTAACTAGAAACTATTACATTAATCATGATATCATTTACCTTATAGTTTCTTGAACATTGTGTCTTTGTGGCCCGGTTGTTTGATGCAGTAGATTGTCCTGCTTTGGAAACCCCTCAATCTACATGGACCATTAGTTCAATGCCTACCATAACGTAAAACATAATCCATCCTTTGCATAAGTCATAATCATTTCCTATATTTACTACCATCAGTGAACTCTGACATCATGGATACAAAATATTTATCAAACCCGGATAATAAATCTTTGCTAGCTATGCTTCAAACACATTTTTATATGCATAAATAAAATACATACAAAACATCAATACATGCTTCTTTTAATGACATCGCACATACATTAATTAAAAGCACATAACGACTAAAAAATCTTTTTATCTTTGTGGTCACGACACATGTTTATTCATTCAAATCTCACATGCATAAGGTGAAATACATAAACGATTATCAATACATGCTCATTTATCCACTCTTCACATGTATATAAGTAAAGGAGTAGATATAGTTTATCTTTTCCCACCAAAGTATGATAATATTAAAAGATTTGCCATGATAGTATTTAAAAGAATTGTCATGGTATCACTATTTTTTTTGCACAAGAAGAGGGAAATATTTCCAAAAATAAATTCCACATTAACTATTATTTTATTTGCACAAAACACATTTTTTTTCCAAAAGAACACTCACTGCAACTACTTGCATTTTAAAGGAAACTTGCATATTAACTATGTTTTTTGTGCATATAAACTTATATTCCTTTTCCAAAATAAAATAACTAATAACTTGATGCATCTAAATACCTATTATTTCTCAAAAAATCTAACACTATAGCCATTACTTCTGTAATACTAACACATAATCTTTTCCAAAAGAAACTAACATAACAGTTATTATTTTTTCACGCAAAAGCATAATCTTTTCCAAAGTAAACTAACCTAATAGTTATTATACTTTGTGCAAAAGCATAATCTTTTCCAAAATAAAGCTAACTCAATAGTTAGTATTCTTTTTATACATGCAATTACATATTTATCTTTCAAGAAATATATTATAATAGACATTATTTTCTTGATACAAATATATACTCTTGTTCTAAAAAGAAGCTAACATAATATATATTATTTATGTGTATATAAAACACATATTTTTTCAAGAAAATTGGTATAATAACTATTATCGAGGTGCATATAACCCTGTGAATATTTCCAAGAAAATTAATAAGATAATGTAATTTTCCTCACATAATTTCGCTACAATATTTTCCAATAACATAACATAGTTTCTATCTTTTATGTGCAAAGTTCACATGCATTTTTTTCAAAGAATTACCATGACTTCTTATCTTTTTGTGCAGGGTTCACATGCATTCTTTTTCAAGAAAACAACAAATCTATCTTTATCTTTTATGCACAAGATTCTTGTGCAGTCTTTTTCCAAATAACAAAGCTAATTTAACTTTTTAAACTTCTTAATGAAACTAACCATGTTAACATAACTTATCTTCCATTCAATGAATGGAATTTGTTGTGTGACCTCTTCTATAGAGACTCCTTGTCTTCATTTCTCTCAATAATAATTTAGTGGGATTATTGGAAATTATTTGATCCAACCAGTGCCAGTTTAATATTTTCCTCAAAAGAGTGGGCAGCAAGTGAGCATGCAAAAACTAGTTGACTGCAGGTCTCTTCTTTGTTGAACACCTCGAACCTATGTACAACAAGTATACTTCAAAACTGATTGTCATATATAGATGCATTTGTTAAATATATGTTTACTACAAATTGTTTATCTGATGCATGGCATGTGCACTTGCATCATTGTAACAATTGGCTTCAGTATTTGCAAGCATCAACTTGCAAAAGTATGAGTCTCATTCTCTCAGGATCCACTCCCATGAACAAGAAGAAGCGTCTCCACCCTAACAAGAACTGAGGGTCTTTAACTACCCATTGTATCGACCAATAAAAACAATGAAATGATAAGGTAATTCTTTCAGTAGTTGTAACCGAATCGTAACTAATCATTTGTTAAACTTGTAATTTTAATAATATTTTATGATCATTGTATAGGGATATTACATGTTGAGTGAATAATTTATCTAAATTGGATCCTAATTAAATCTCTTTTGTAAATTTTGTTACAGTGTGTATATGCATTTTCATATTGTTTAAATGAACTTATATTATAGAGTCTTCTAATTTATGAACTCGAATTCATATGTGATTTTGTGAGTTACTAGGTATAGTATATACATAAAGATGAATTCACTTCAATCAAACCTATAAACTCTAATCTATTTGACATATAAACTAAATAAAAACAATTTCTTTATGAATCTAAATTAAAACATAAAGAAATAAATCAAAATTAAAACATAAAGAAATAAATCAAAATATTCTTGATTTTCACTCTAGCTAAGGCCCATTCACATTGTAAGGTCAATGAGAGCTATGCACATGACTTTACCATTCATCATTATTCACTTAAAAAGACCAACAAGGTGATTCCTTAGCACCTTAATTTCATGACATAACCTACCATAAAATTAAAACACGGAAAAAAAATTTGATAACATGGAACATGGAAAAGTGGTTAACCGACCACAATAAAATCACACATAAATATGTATAGGTACCAATAACACGACTTACTTCAAGTGGCCCCCTCAGGGTTTGGTATTTGCAGACGTAGAATTTAAGCTTCAACGGATATACATGTTAATTTTTATATCACTGCTATGAAGTAAGATTCTTTTTATATGATACTAATGTTACTTTTAGTTAGTTATATATATATAGATGAGAGTGAGTGAGTGAATAGAGGGCCTGCCAACTCCATGAATGGTTCAAATTTCTGTTCCCAATCATGCCCAACAATATTCACTTCAACATTAATGCACCATCCTTCACAGCTGATTCTTATTCCATGAATCAGAGGCGGCTCATGGTTGCATCAAGAAGCCCAAAATGAGTAAGAGGAATATATAATTGCATAGTAACAGCACCTCCAAATTTTGTTGCCGCACAGCCTGGATACTACATTCTATTAGCCATTAATAATGGAATTCCGAGCGTCCCCAAATGGATTCATTTGCCTTAACCAGAATATATACATTTCCCGGGACATATCAATGTCATATTCATTGTTGTGTTTAAACTTTAAACATAGCCGGCGTAGGAGACATTCAAAGCATTAATTGCAAAGACTAATTGTGACCATTTTTTCGTTGAAACACATTCTCCTTCTAAATAAAAGAAGGAAAACCTTTTTTCTTCCTTTGGTTATGAAAAGCTTTTTCTTTTTAATAACGTGTTGTTTTGAATGGTTATTTGGATGGCTAAGAGGATGGGATTATGATAGATGCTTGACATGTCTGCAGGTTAACTGAAGTTTATTTTACAAGAATTTTCCTTATTCAATATGAAAACCAAAGGCAAAAGTCGATTCGTTACTTTGTAGGGGCTCCAGAATGAATCGGTTTCACTAATATCGATTTTAAAAAATCGAAATTGGATAAATTTAATGGTAGACAATAGAATGACAAGGTTAATTTTGAAACCAATATCGAAACCACGCTTAGGAGGTTTAAGCGATGAATTACATTGAATAAAACAAGCAATCTTAATTACATTAAAGAAACGTTCCATATGTTCTAAGAAAATTTTGCCACTTTTAAAAGTAATAATGTGTAAAGAAAAGGAAAATTGTTGACCAATTTAGAAACATGTTTTCCTTTTCTTTCCTGCAAATCTCTAACATTAAAATGTGACTTATCCAATATAACATTCAGGGAATTGCCGTGTAGCAAGTTTATCAATTTTCTTCCATCAATTTCATTTCATTTTCATGCTATGATTATTGTAGATGTCAGTACTTTTATTTTTGTATTCGAAGTATTATATTATAATTATGATTTTAAAAATAATGCATAAAACTTAAATTATTTTCTGCTATTCTCACAGACTCAGTCATACATTGTATTATATTATAATTATGATTAAAAAAAAATGCATAAAACTCCAATTATTTGCTGCTATT
>APFE030532748.1:112488-114556 GCA_000404065.3 Pinus taeda
GTATACATTTTTCAAATCCAAAGGTTGAAACAGTGACACGTGGCACGTCGTACAAATTCACTCTACTGAACTAGTCTATAATCAGGTCAGCATGGGAGATTTGGCATAACTCTTCCTTGGAGAATCCAATTTGGATCCAACTAGTGGCATTGGAAAGAGGACACAGAGGGCTACTGTAGGTCGTAATTTCAGAACTGGAAGAACCAAAATTACAAAGTTATATTCATTTCAAGATCGAGCTCCTAAAATCAAGAAAATGCGATATGAGGAAGTTTGATGGCAAGGATCTGGTAAATTGGATACTTCAGATGGAGCAATATTTTGATCTACATGGTGTACCACTATTACAAAAGGTATGTATTGCATTTTCATATTTAGAACCAGATCAATTTTTATGGTATAAAGGGCTTTGTTCTCATAAACAACTTGTTATGGGTCAATTTTCATGGAGGAAATGATAGCACATTATGAGGATACAAAGAGCAACACCTTCTTTGGAGCAACACCACAACAATTGGAAAGAGTAAAAGGGCTTTGTTACATAGTGGAAAGTAAAGTTATGGCAACAAGGAAGTCTACCCCTCACAACTATAAATATGGAAGTGTTGTTTCTCCTAGCCTTCCACAACCTACAAGGGTTATGCCACAACAATTGGAAGAAAAAAGAGAAAAAAGGCTTTGTTACAATTGTGATAGCACATGCACTAAAGGTCATAAGTGTGCTGAGAAGAAATTATTTTACATAGAGTATGAAGAGGAGGAAGAAAAGGATCAAGAAACATCAAAAGAAGAGGATATAGGCTAGGAACTAACCCCAAAGAAAGAAGAAATGAATCCGACCATATCTTGTAAAGCATTGACAAGAATTACCACTCCTGAAACTCTCAAGATAGAAGGACATATCAAGAAGAAAAAGGTTCAAGAAGTGAAATATCACATCGAGAAAGAACAAATGAATCCAACCATATCTTGTAATGCATTGGCTGGAATTACCACTCCTCAAACTATCAAGATAGAAGGACATATCAAGAAGAAAAATGGTCAAGAAGTGAAATATCACATCGAGCATCAAGAAATGAATCTGACATATCTTGTAAAGCATTGGAAGAAATTAGCACTCCTCAAACTCTCAAGATAGAAGGACATATCAAGAAGAAAAAGGTTCAAGCAGTGAAAGATCACATTGAACATCAACAACAAGTTCTCCAACTTTTAAAGGATAACACCACTTTGGTGCATAATCAAATGAAACAACAAGTAGATCAACATTGCAATGAAAAAACATTTGATGTAGATGATTGGGTATTTTTATGGCTACATCTCAAGCAAGCTATTTATGAGAAGGAAATGTTGGAAATACTACATGCTCTTAAGAAATGGCGACCTTATCCAATGGGAAGACACTTCAAGGTAAAAATGGATCATGATCGTCTTAAATACTTTTTAGAACAAATATTATCTTTAGAAGAACAGAAAAAATGGCTCACAAATATGTTGGGTTATGACTTTGACATCATCTATAGAAAAGGGAAGAAATTTTTTGTTGCAAATGCACTCTCAAGAAAGGATGAGGATGTGGAAGCATTGTTTTGTGTTATTTCTATTATCCAACCTAATTGGATAAACGAAGCAAGGGATGAATGGAAGAAGGACGAAGAAGTATGGCCACTTATTCAAAAGTTACAAAAGATCCCAATTCAAGCAATATTACTAGAAATTGAAGGGGAAGGAAAAATCATATTGGAACCTGGAGCAGTCACAAAAACAAGAACCCGACAGCTACAAAATTGATCAATTTCAGAGTATCTCATCAAGTGGAAGAACTTATCCGTTGAATATTCCACATGGGAGGACGAGAATTTTATACAGAAGCATCAAGAACTACTCAAGCGTTGAGGACAACACTTTTTAAAGGAGAGGGGTAAGTTAGGCCCCTATACTACTAGTGTAACCCCTTATTGTTATTAGTACAACCACCTTATTATATTGATGTACCCATGTAGTGCCCATATTGTTACTATTTT
Source organism: Pinus taeda (assembly GCA_000404065.3). NCBI lineage: Eukaryota > Viridiplantae > Streptophyta > Pinopsida > Pinales > Pinaceae > Pinus > Pinus taeda. The sequence continues at coordinate 114,513 of APFE030532748.1, forward strand.
GCCCCATAGAAGCCCACTATTGTTATTATTGTGCCCTTACATTA
>APFE030532748.1:114566-142066 GCA_000404065.3 Pinus taeda
TGTTATGTCATCTCTGATTATATTATGACCCCTTAGACTCCTATATATAGAAAGGAGGTCTTTTCATTTGTATCATCCAAGAATTGTTCATTTGTGTAATGTAAAGGATGTTTCCCCCTCGAAGACGTTGAATTCTAAGGTGTTCAACTATCTTTTCTATCTTTTTGTGAGCTGGTTTCATAATAGTCGACCAGTCACAAACCACCAAGGGTACTCTGCTCACACAAGATCGAGTTCCTTAGTACCACCAAAAATACAATAAGGTAAGAAAATCATAGAGAGAGGACTTCCATTGTTTGCGGAGAATTTGAGACCGAACGACGAGACCCTTGATGGAGGTAACCTGGAATATTTGTAGTTAAGCAATAGTTAAACAACATAGCAGTTCAATGAATAAAACTAGCAGCACAAAAACAATAGCATATATGAAACAATGATCATGGGAAGCATTCGTGAGAACCATAAATTAGAGCAACCAAATAATAGACCACCAATAGAACCAGTGGCTGAAGCAAAGACCACAACCAGGGCACCATTAAACCAAAACTACCACAGTCACAACAAAACAGTCGAGAAACCCTCTTAGACAATAAAGAACGACCTGAATGCCAAGTGAATGAGGAATGAGGGAGTAAACCAAAGGCAGGATCCCATATCTCAAGACAAGGACAGGTGTTCCTTCATAATAAATTCCAAGTACCAAATAATAAATACAACAACCAAAATATCTACCACTAATCCACCGGGAATATTATCCACTTAATCACCATACTAATTTTTGTGTTAATCATTTAATAGAATTGTGAAGTTTTCAAAGGGCTGGTCCCATCAAATTGTGGTATCAGAGCAGGTTTTGGAGTATTCCTGAGAAATGGAAGTTGAAAGATGAGGTTGTGGAAGAGGTGCCCGGAGAGTAGCAGAGGAAGGATTGCGAGAGGAGATTAGGATCCTTACTGCTCGTTTGGAGGCAGTTGAAGCACGAAGGAGAATGGATCCGGAAGTAAGAGATGACAGCGAAGAAGAAGCTATAGTTGCGACAGATGGATCGGATGAGGAAGGACCTGAAATTAGATTATTGAGGTTGGTCCTGTTGGCTAGTAGTAAGCCTAAGCCAGAAATTCCAAATTACGATGGAAGCTTATCCACAAAAGTTCTGTTGGACTGGATTAGTGAGTTGGACAAGTATTTTGAATGTGAAGAGGTCAGAGAAGATCAAAGAGTTAAATTCATTGCAACCAAGCTGAAGGGACACGAGGCCATGTGGTGGGATAGTGTCCAAGTAGAAAGAAGAAGGATGAATAAGTTGCCAATAAAGAAATGGCCAAGAATGGTGGCCAAGATGAAAGGCAGATTTTTGCCCAAAGATTACCAGATTGCTCTGCATCAGCAAGTGTAGAATTTGAAGCAAAAAGGGATGATAGTGAAAGAATATACTGAAGAATTCTACCGGGTAAATTTAAGAGCTAGTTACACAAAAGATACCCCGGAAAAAACAACAAGGTATGTAAATGGACTAAGATTGGAAATATTGGATGAGATAAGCATTCTTTCCCCAAAGAACATAGAGGAAGCCTACTAGAGTGCCATGAAGGCAGAGGAGAAGATCAACAGAAAATAGAATTCTAGGAGAGGATGGGGAACCGGCAGAGGAAGAGGACAATCCTATGGCAGAGGACGAACTGTCAACAATAGTGAAGAGGGCAACAGTTCTAAAACTTCAGGGACAGCAAAAAAAGGAGACAGCACTAGAGGAGGAAGGCCATATCAGCGAGGAAGGGGAAATGGAAGGGGCAGAGGAGTTGTGTATCAGTGCTATAGGTGTCACAAGTGGGAGCACATGTCTTTTGAGTGTCCTGAAGCAAAACAAGCTGGTCAAAGAGGAGCATATGTTGCACAACCAGAGGAAGTAGAGGCACCACCCCAGGAAGCAGAAAATGTGCCGGAAATAGGGGAAGCCTTAGTTCTGAATAAAGTACTGTTGAAACGAAAAAAGGAGACAGCTGAACAAACTCAAAGGAAGGAATTATTCCAGATAGTTTGTAATTCACACGGAAAATGCAGCAAGTTGATTATCGACAGTAGGAGTACGGATAATCTTGTTGCCACAAAGATGGTAGAGAAGTTGGGTTTGAAGTGGTTAAAGCATCCCACTCCCTACAAGGTATCGTGGTTGCAGAAAGGTCATCAGTTGTTGGTTGATGAACAGTGTGAAGTTGAGTTCCATATTGGCAGGTATAAGGACAAGGTTGTTTGTGATATTATGCCAATGGACGTATGTCACATACTACTAGGAAGGCCATGGCAGTATGATCGGAAGGTAGTTCACAATGGAAAGACAAATTGTTACAAGTTTGTCAAGGATGGGATTAAGCATACACTTGTGCCCATCAAGGAGGAGGAAACAATAGAAAAAAGTGGAACGAAAGTGTTACTAATGGGTGGAAAATAATTTTTGAGGCAGATTGAGGATAGTGAAGTGAACTATGCTATTGTGAGAAGGCCAAGAATAGTGTTGTTGCACACATAAATGTTTGATTTACCTACAGAAATTCAAAAAATGTTGCAGGAATTCAGCGACATTGTGGTGGACGATTTACCGGATAAATTCCCTCCTAAGAGAAGTATCAGTCATCACATCAAATTTATACCTGGATCTAGTTTGCCGAATAAGGTAGCGTACTAAATGAGTCCTAAGGACAACTAGGAGATTAGAAAATAGGTATAGGAATTGCTAGATAAGGGGTTGATAAGGGAAAGTTTAAGTCCTTGTGCAATTCCAATAGTTTTAGCTCCCAAGAAAGGAGGAGAATGGCAGATGTGCACAGATTCAAGAGCCATCAAGAAGATCACCATCAAGTATAGGTTTCCATTACCACAGATGGATGATGTGATGGACTGTTTGAGCGGGGCAGCATATTTCTCAAAAATTGATCTGAAGAGTGGTTATCATCAGATTCGAATCAGGGAAAGAGATGAATGGAAGGCAGCCTTCAAGACTAATGAAGGACTGTATGAATGGTTGGTAATGCCATTTGCGTTGAGTAATACCCCTAGTGCTTTTATCAGCTTAATGAACGAGATGTTAAAGGAGTTCATGAGAAATTTTGTGATTGTATATCTCGATGATATACTAATTTTTAGTAAGACCAGAGAAGAACATTTTTAACATGGTTGAAGTGTGCTAGAGAAGTTGCAACAAAACAATTGCTGATAAATCTGAAAAAATGTTCTTTTCTTCATAATGAATTAGTGTATTTGGGTTTTGTGACTGCGGAGAATGAGTTGAAGATGGACCCAGTGAAAATTGCAACAATCGTTAATTGGTCATCCCCAAAAAGTCTGTTTGAGGTACGTAGTTTCCATTGGTTGGAAAGTTTTTATCACAAATTTATAAGGAATTTCAATGACATGTGTGCACCTATGTTGGATACTATAAAAAAGGCAAGTCAGCCTTTTCGTTGGACTGAAGCAACAAAGAAAATCTTTCAGTTACTGAAGAAGAAGATTACAGAAAGACCAATCCTGAGATTGCCAGATTTTAACAAGCTCTTCCAGGTTCACTGTGATGCCAGTGGTATAACCATTGGGGCCATACTCAGCCAGGAAGACAAACATGTCGCTTTTTTCAGCGAAAACCTGAACGAGAGCAGGTAGAAGTACTCATCTTACAACAAGGAATTCTATGTTGTCGTCCAAGCATTGAAGCATTGGAGACACTATTTGTTGGGGAATGAATTTGTTTTGTTTTATGATAATTCTGCATTACAGTACGTGATGCAACAACATAAGCTGAACCACAAACATGAAAAGTTGGTTGAGTACTTGCAGAGTTTCGCATTTATCTTGAAGCACATCAGTGGAAAGGCCAACAAGGTAGCAGATGCATTGAGTAGAAGAGATTTTCTCTTACATGAGAGCACAATACAAATGCTAAGTTTCGAACATTTGACAGACTTATATCAAACAGATGTGGATTTCAAGGAGGCTTATGAGGCCTGCCAAAATCCTTTGTTGAGGAACAATAGTCTGTGGCTAGACTATAATTTACAGGAGAAGTTGTTGTTTAAAGGGGGGTAGCTATGCATTCAAGATTGTTCGATGAGGGAGAACATCATTAGGGAGAAGCACAACAGAGGTCTAGCAAGACATTTCGACATTGATAAGACCTTAGATCAGCGCAGCCATTTTTATTACTGGCCAAGGATGTGAAGGGATGTACAAAGATTTGTCACTAGATGTAAAGTGTGTCAGTTGGTGAAAGGACACAGTCAGAATATGAGACTCTATACACCATTGCCTATTCCAAGTAGACCGTGGGACTCAATCAGCTTGGACTTTGTCTTGGGTCTACCAAGAATGCAACGAGGTTACCATTCTGTGATGGTGGTAGTAGACTGGTTCTCAAAAATGGCACATTTCATCCCTTGTAAAAAAACTTGCGATGTCACTCATGTGGCCCACTTGTTTTTCATGGAGATAGTCAGGCTACACAACCTGCCTAATTCCATTGTTTCTGACAGGGATGTGAAATTTACTGGGTACTTTTGGCGTACCTTGTGGAAGAAGATGGACACACAGTTAAGTTTCAGCTCTGCTTATCACCCACAAACCGACGGGAAAATAGAGGTGGTAAACAGGAGCTTGGGAAACCTGCTACGAAGTTTAATCAGAGAAAATTCACGGATGTGGGATTGTGTACTTGCCTAGGCAAAGTTTTCTTACAATGACTCACCGAATCGTAGCACGAGAAACGTTCCTTTCAAGATCTTATATGGCATGCATCCTCGTGAAGTGCAGGAGTTAAGAGATCTAGGACAGCAGGAAAGGCGGAGTGTTGATGGGAAGATTTCACCAAAGCAATGAATGACCTACACGAGCAGGTGAAGATGAAGTTACAGGATAGCAAGCAAAAGTATATGCAACGGGCAGATCTAAAATGGTGAGAGGTACAGTTTAATGTGGGGGATGAAGTCCTCACACATTTGTGCAAGGAAAATTTTCCTAGGGGTGAGTACAACAAACTGAAGTACAAAAAGATTGGCCCTTGCAGAATCCTGCGTAAATTTTCATCCAATGCCTATGAATTACGGCTAGCACCAGGAATAGGCATATCACCTATCTTCAACATGGCAGATCTGTTTCCATACACTACCACTCTTGAAGACGACAAACGACAAGGCCAGAATGGGATACCCAGGTGGAAAGTGGTTCTTGGATGAAGCAAATGCCTTCGGCTCAACCCCTTGAGATCGAGAAAATTCTTGAGACACAAGTGGCCAAGCACACTTTTAGGAAAGAGTATCTTCAGTATCTTGTCAAGTGGAAGAACCGTCCCATTGAGGACAGTTCGTGGCTCGACGCGACATAGATACAGCATGCAAGATTTTATGTCAAGGAGCTCATGGAGTGGAGCCACGAAATTTTTGTTACCTTGGGAGCCTGATGCAAGGCATCCAACTCAAGGTGAACAAAAATGAACGTGTTTGTTTCACGGGTTACATTCAGACAGTTTGACAGGGCATTGTACCTGAATATTTTAATTCCTTTAAGTTCTAGCATTTAAGAGTTAACAGTACATTATATTTTCCTTAATTTATTTTAATTTCTTTTAGCTATTGTTCTGAATTAATCATAGAATTTAGGTAAATAGAAAATTAGATGGTTATCATATGTAACTTCTTGTAACTGTTGGTAGTTACTCAAACTGTTCAATAACTCATACAAAATAAGGAAAATGAGACATTGAGAGGGTTGATTTTCCAATAAGAGCAAAACAACTGAAATACAAATATATACAAGAATTTCTCAAGATCATCCATGTCTATTCGCAACTGAAAATATTTTTGTTCATTTATTTATTTTTCTCGTTTCAAAATAGTCTTGAAGGCATCAAAAAAATATAGCGTTAAGGTTTGGTGAAACACGGTTCCATTACAGGCATCAGAAGAGCGACAGAGTCGATGAAACCCTGAATAGGTGGATGTGAACGCATCTGATCCACAGAGGAGGTCACAACCAAGAACCAAAGGAAAGAAACAAGAAAGAAGTCTTCCAGAAATGCTACAGGCCTAATAACTAGAATAAACAGAGGGTTCCATGCAAGTACAAGACCATCCTAAAAACCATCAGGTAACAATTCCACCAGAATACTATAAAAAATTTCCTTTCATGAAATAGCACATAGTAGCGTTTATACAAATATACAGAATAATAAAACAAAACCCCATGGATAAGTTACATCATATGCTTTGATAAATAAGCCGATCTCAAAGAAACCCCAACATCGTTATCAAGATAAGCCAGTCTACAAGTGCCAATATCACTACAGACATAGGGTTTTATGCCCAAAAACCTATTAACAGAGGTGACTTAACAATATAACGAAGAGGAGAGCTGAAGCTCAACTAAAACAAAAAGATCCTAGGCATAAACAAGTGAAAGCAGGACAATACCCTACCCGTTTGGGTCAGCTGACTTCCGAACTGAGGAAGAGAGACTTAGACCACCACGGAAGTGTCGACGAGCCACCTACAAAAGCCACCATCAAAGTCATTATAGACCTGCGAGTGTGGAAGCTTAAAAACAAAAGGTAGAACAGAGCAAGGGTTTGCCAATACCTGGAAGGTAGCGTTGGACTGAACCAGAGCCTCGACCAGTCGTCAACCACCAAGGGTACTCTCCTCACACAAAAGTGAGCTCCTTAGTACCACCGAAAATACGATAAGGTAAGAAAATCACAGAGAGAGGACTTACCATTGTCTGCGGAGAAGCTGGGACCGAACATCGAATCCCTTGATGGAGGCAACCTGGAATATTTGTAGTCAAGCAACAATTAAACAACATAGTAGTTCGGTGAATAAAACCAACATCACAAAAACAATAGCATATATGAAACCACGGGAAGCATTCGTGAGAACCAGAAATCAACAACCAAATAATAGACCACCAATAGAACCAGTGGCTGGAGTAGAGACCAAAACTAGGGCGCCATCAAACCAAAACTAGCACAGTCACCATGGAACAGTCGAGAAACCCTCTCAGACAGCAGAGAACGACCAGAATGCCAAGTGAATGAGGAATGAGGGAGTAAACCAAAGGCGGGATCACATATCTCGAGACAAGGATAGGTGTTCCTTCATAGTAAATGCCAAGTACCAAATAATAAATACAACAACCAAAATATCTACCACTAATCCGCCAGGAGTATTATCCGCTTAATCACCATACTGATTATTGTGTTAATCATTTAATAGAATTGTGAAGTTTTCAAAGGGCTGGTCCCATCAATCTACAGGCATCTAAGCTGTCAAAATCACCCGAGGATTGCACTAAGCCTAGGCCACACCAGCCCTTAACATAGTTGGATTTTTCCCAGAAAGTTTCAAGCCAATAATCTTCACATCAGAGAGTTCCTTAAAATACATCCTATCACCATCTATTCTACTTCATGTAGGCATGAATAAGGATGAATTAAGAAATTTGCTAGAAAAATTTAAGACTAGTCTACTTATCATTCTTAGCTTGCAATTAAATACTTTGCACTTTAAAAAGAAGCAAGAAGATGAAAAGTTAGATATTTCTATTATTTGTCCTATTTGTCCTAAATGTAGATATATACATTCAATAAAAGAATGTCCTCTAGATGGTATTGAAATTTGTGTTATTTGTGTAGAAATGAATTCAATAAAGCATTTCCCTTCCTTACCTAGTCTTAAGGCAATTTATGAAAGGAAGAACCAAGTAGCAATGTAGCTATGTGTGCTTGCACAAAAATTACCTTGTAAACCCATAGCATCAAGTATGCCTTCAAATCCTACATCTCAATTTACTCCAGATTATTTTGGTCGGTGATATTCACCACAAATTTTGAATTCTACTAAGCCTTGGAAAGCATTTCCTCGATAGTAAGTCCAAAATCATACTTGTCAAACAAGGATGGTAGGGACCTACCTATAGTAACATGTCTATTTATCTTTACCCTATGGCATCACAACAATCACACCCTACACAATCACCACAACAATTATATCCTTGCAATTTCAATAGCGATATCCTACACAAACACAAACTTAACAAATTTCACAACCTAAAAAACTACAACTTCCATAGCCTTAACAATTACAACTTCCACTTACTTAATCTCCATGACAGTAGATTGTTGTTTTAGATTAAACTAAATCAATAGTTAAAGTATTAAATTAAAACATCAAAACACTCTCTGCAAACTTTTCTTTTAGTGTTTATAATTTGAATAATTATATAATATTTTTTATTTATATATTATTTAACATTTACATTTATCAAACATTTACTTGAGATAAAATAAGGTTTGGATATTCATTGTATATTAATTTAAAATGTTAAATATTTCAAAAATTCAACTTTTTAAATTGAAAAATAAAATGTAATAATAAACATAATCTATCTATCTATATGTATGTATGCATGTATCACATATAAAGATGAGCAAAAAAATAAAGATTAAAATATGTATGAGAGAGTTGCTTGAAATTGAGAAAGAAGTAGATATTTACTACCAAATAAACAAGGGCTACGTAGTAGCTAGTGCTCTTTAGTTTAAATGTAATTAAATTAAAGTAAAAATATTAAATTTAAGTTAGTGTTAAAATTTAGAATCAGATCATTTTAGATTCTATTGACTGGCGAATGTCTCTTACAAGAAGCTTGGCATTATTTTAACATGTATATGTTAAATAACAAACTATCTAACTATGGTTGACAAAGGAATGTTCCTAATGAATTAAAAATCACTAGATGTAATTTATGACTCACCGTAGCTAAAAACACTTGAAAATTATAATGATTAAGGAAAAAACAAGAATTGTTACAATGCAAGGGTTAGGGGTAAGCCATAAATACTTAGAAGAATTTATGTTGAGAGAAAGTAAGTAAAATAATGCAAAGCATCCAAAGCACCAAGTTAACATGACTATAGCGAACAAATAATAAACATCAATGATGATGCATTGAAGTGGATCCCAGTAATTTGAAGACAACAAATGAAGAAAAGTAAATCAACCACAAAGACCATAGAAAATGAAAATGGGATCAATTGAAGGAAAATTGAAGAAACGTGTAATGATGATTACATATTGGAATGTGTACTTCATCTTGGTGTATATGTGATCATATTTATAATTTTTATTTCTATTTGTAATTGCTATAATTATTATTGATTATTTTGAAGTATAATTTGTTTTTAAGACACCTAAAAAACTAATTGTATAGAATATTCTTCAACTAATTAACTCTTACATTGACATGTAATTGATATAATTTCTTAACAAATTTTTAATATAATTAAGATAGTTTACCAAAAAATTTAATATGTAAATATGTAACATTATTTTATATGAATTGTTTTCCATTTTGTATTAAGTTTGATGAAATTTTATCATTTAATTAAAAGTTTCACAAAACATCAATGTACACACAAGTTGAATGACATTCGACAAATGCATAATCCACTAACAATTGTGTATGACCACTATATGACCCAATGATCTAAGTAGGGATGAGGGGTTCTAATTGCTAATTATATGTGAGTAAAAACTAGCAATTCACGGAATAACTAGAACAATCAACTTATGATAACCATTGATTTAGGCCCATATTCAATGGACTCTCTAAGATAGTTGTTTTTGTTGAGATTTAAGGATTAAGTTAGAATTAACTCTCACATAGAGTACATTATTAATACATATGACCATTGGGATCAAAATAACCATTGGGATTCAACAATTCTCTGGTATTTATCCATATGAAAATGCTAGAAATATGAGACTTGAATGGTGTATTAGTTAAACTATAAAAATCCCTCCAATTCAAATCAAGAAATAATTAAGAACCTATCAATCCAAATAAGAAAACCAAATTCAAATAGTTGCTTAACATATTTCAACAAAAATCTCTTGCTCTTTTAAAATAAAACTATAAGAAACAAATTGAAGTAATATGAAAATTTAACATTCCTCAGTATATTTATTTTCTTATTATTGATATTTTTCATTTATTTTTCTTATTATTAATATTGTTTATTTATTATTATTTTTTTTTCTCTAGTTCTGATTTATTTTTACATTGACACTGTAACCACTTATCATGAAAATTATAAATGGAAAAAAAGCTACATTATATATGGAAAAAAGGCTACATTGGGAAAAGTAATACTAAAAACTTAACACTTTCACTTTTGCTTTAAATCACTCTCTTACGTGAATATATGCGTTCATATTTGGCATAATCCCTGAATGAACATGTGACCATCAACAACTTTACAGCTCATTTGTGGGACTATGAACTTTTATTTCATCATCATTGTCCATAAGAAGTTAGCTCCAAAGTTCTGGTCTTTTTGGAAGACTAACGTAGATGTGGAGATATAAAGATCCAAAATATGTAAAAGGAGATAATTTTTGAAATGCAGGATTATCTCTAGCATAATGGAAACTATTATTCTTGAATTTCATTTCTATGGATGGCAAGTAGTTTCAATTTGGGGGACTTGTCAATATATTGATTGGGTATCCAGCGTAGACACATCAATAACTACTTCATTCATGATAGGGTCTAAAGGCACTGTGAGCACGCTCGAGTGCATATCCACACTTGGCTGAAAACTAGGAAATAGAGGTGGCATGACTTTGTATTTGGCCAAATAAGCCAAGTGGTTGTAGCTTGCAGATTCCTACTCGCACATGGACTATGACTCATGGTGGAGCGACTTGAATTGGAAATAATAGCTGAATCTTGTGCGCGATGGATTTATATGGTGTCACATCACATTCACATCACATGTCATCACATCACAGACACAAACGTATATACACACACTCACTGGTGGGGAACGTATTATAATGGAAACATTTACATTATGTAGAGTAAATTATTAAGTTATGATTATAATTGACCAAATTTCTTATGATTTTTAATAATTTATATAGTATAGTATACATTGCATTTGGTGATGTTCATATGAAGAAGTGGGAATGATAATAACCATTCTCGAAGATCACTCATCACAAAATTCCTCTAGCTTAAACATACTTTACAGTGGAAGCATAATTGAACTAACTCTATCCTAAATTTAACTTATCTGAAAAAAAATATATATATCCAAGGGGTTGATTTAATTTGATAGCAGACATTGATGACGCACAAATATACATGGTTAAACTAAGATATAACTGACCACCTGGACTATGTATCCAGAGTGGCAATGAAATGAACTTGTGACCCTCTAGAGCTAGTCCCTTTGGATTTTCACCAATTTTGTGAGCCATTCTAGTGTTATTCACTATGAGTGTTATTATGAAATTAATAACATGGTTCCATTTTCTGGATTTTTGGAAAAATTAAAGCAAAAGTGAAGATATTGAATCCATAATATGTAATAGGAGACAATTTTGCAAACATTAATGTACGACTTATCTTCTGTCATAGTGGAAGCTACAACTATTCTTAAAATTTGTGGCTATGGATGGAAAGTAGTTTCAAGCCATAGGCGCTTCGATCGCTAACATGTTGAGGCCCACAGATCTGCGCTAACACATGGGTAGTGATTCATTGTGAAGATGATCAGCTGGGTCAGTGTGGGGAGCATGCATAGTGAAAACAAAAGCCAAATTTCGTCCTCAATGGAATTATATGTTGTCACATCATACTTACAAGTGCAAACGACATTTATGAAACCCATCATATTTTATAGGCCAAGATATAGGAATATGCTGCATTATTTGAATTATTTCGATATCATGGTTTGAAGTGTGTGGGAGAGTACACTTTGGCAAAAAAATTATATAACTTCCATGTGAACACTTATATGTCTACAATTACATTTTTTTTACTCAACCGTCAACCATTTGAAACATAATTTCCTTTAAATTTGTCCGTTGCCACATGTGGATTGTATATCTATGCAGTCTGACTATCGTATAGCAGACATTAAATTCAAATGTTACCACTAATTTTGACTCCCGAGGCATCCTTCAGTAAGATCAGCAAAATGATAGCCAATAGTATTATAGTTAAATACTAATTAAAAAATTTACATTAAATAAAAAAATAATGGGCAAAGTTAAACTTTGTAAAATTAAAAATTATTTATTGTAGTTGACAAAAGTAATGGATGGTCAACGTAAACCAAACGCGTAATACCTGCTACGACAGGCATAATAATAACAAAACCAATTGTTGTTTATTTTCCTAGTTAAGGTATTTTCTACATGTTCGTCAAGTAAAGACAAATTATTAGTCTCTACCTCACCACAAACTATAAAACTCACCTCACGGTCACGGTCAAATTTCGTTGATTGTTGATTATTTTTCCAATTTTTTTAACCCCAGCTAAATTTTTGGGAAAATGTTAAATATTATTATTTTCTCGTAAATTCAAAAACAATTTTCTAATTTATGGAAATATTATTTCTAATTTTCATTGCTTGTGCAAGGCTTGATGTGATATAATTTCTGCACCTTTGAGATGTCTGAGAGGTTTGACTAGTCCAACAATCCATCCCTTCACACACTTCTCAGGCCTTTGCGCCCTGATATACTTGTCTTTGTGCAGCTCTAACCAGGGGCTATGGAGTTTCTGCATTGTTGGAGTAGCGCACTTATTCCCTTAATTTGTACCTGAGATCTTACTTATCTTCCTACGCATTAGTCAATTATCTTCGCGTAAATAGATGTCTTATGTTATATTTATTACAACACATTCATAAGGATTTGCGCAACGAATAAACAATACACATGCAATTTTAAACCCAATCATACATTAAAACAGGGAAAGATACATAGTAATATGGTAAACCTCTCTTTACTAATTCTTTCAATGATTACACACTCGACCTATCCTGCGAACTCCGCTGCAGGGGTCCGCGCACTCAGCTGCAAACTACTAGATCTTTGGGCACTCAGCTGTAGAGCCTTCTCCTACTCTACGACCAAGGACACTTTACACTTTGCCTCAGTCTCTTAGACTCATCATGCTTTTATGTTATTCTACATTCGTTATCTCTACACTTAGAGTCTTGCTCTACTTATACAATCCCATGGTCTGCGGACCATGTGTAGGTCTATCAAGCCAACATTACATCATAAAACCGAGGGCAGACAACCCTGTGACTCTATTATAACTTTGCGCTCCGCACCCATAATTTGTGGAGTTTTTACAAAAGAATTGGTCAAAACATGGGCTTTAAGCCCCAAAACATGCCTTGGGAGGATTCCATGCCCAACAGGTCCCCAACACAAACATCGTGACTCGCCTTGAGTCACTCTGTCGGTGCGAAGATCTTTGTGCGGAGTCCCTCCAACTCTGTCTGAACCAATGCAAGGTCGGCAGCACACTGAGTGGCTACCTGCTAGATCTCCAGGACCCGTTGTTTCGAGATCGCGGTGTCGAAACTACTTCCATACATTTGTGCTTGTGTCCCCTGTATTTGTTTATAGTCCTGCACCTTCGTCCAGATCCTTGGAGCGCAAAGACTGTAATTCTTCTGTCTAGTTAGATAGTCAGGCCAGCTGTGTAGGGCTTCAATCGGCTGCCATTCACTTTGCTTGGGAAAGGCTCTCTATTTAACTTGACTAGTTGCATCGCGCCTCCATATGTAACCTCCTTGAAAATGTATGATCCTAGCTAATGCATTCTGAACTTTTTCGAGAATTTATCGAACTTACCATCAACAACAACACTAAACCAATTACCTTGAAGGTGCGCAACTTAATATGGCAATCGTGCCAAGCTTTCTCGCGCTTCTTTTGCACCTACTAATGAAAGTTAGCCAGGAACCATTCCTCCTCAAGTTCTTCAAACTGCGCGAGCCTCTCTTCGAGGGCTTCATGGTCCGTCATACCTGTGAGCACTATTATGTGTAGACTAGGTACACTATACTCTATTGGCATGACAAATTCCACTCCATAAACCAACTGAAAAGGTGTATGTCCCATTAGTTTCTTTCACGTTGTCCTGTAAGCCCATAGTACTATAGGTACGCACAAGTCCCAATCACTTTGTTGTGCATTGCATACTTTGGTCAGTGCAGTCTCCAATATTTTTTTGAATGCTTCTACTGTACCATTGGCTTGTGGCTGATAAAGTGTGCTTTTATGATGGTACACCTGAAACTCTTCTATTAACACGCTGATAGTTTTGTTCAGGAAATGTGTATCGTGATCGCTCATCAAGATTTTCGAACATCCAAATAGACTCAACATATGTTCAAATAAATACTTTGCAACTGTGGCAGCCATGCAGCCTTTGACCATTTGTGCTTCTGCCCAACGAGTCAGGTACTATGTCGTAGTGATAATGTATCTCACACCCATTTTTCCCTGAGGTTTGATAGGTCCTACAAAGTCGATTTCCCACTTTTTGAAGGGTTGCAGCATCATTTGTGGATTCAAAGACATCTCATCCCTCCACGATGGTTTACCTATCCTTTGACATATATCATAGGCCTTACAGTGTGCTTTTGAAATCTGATGAAGGGTTGGCCACCACAACCCTGCACAGAGAATATTTTGCGCAGTCGCTCACCCTGCATAGTGTCCTCCTACGCACCCCCATTCGCTTCCACAAGGATTTGGCTTTGTTCAAATTCAGGTATGTACCTTTGCAGTATCTCATCATTTCCCATTTTCTATAGGTGTCCCATGATGAAAGAAAAATTAGTTGCACGTACCACCAATTCCTTCTTTTGCTAGACGAAATATTCCTTCAGCGTAGTCCCTGTTGTCAGAAAGTGGATTATATCTTCAAAGTGTCTATCTGCAATGTACACAGCAAAGAGTTGTGCATCAGGTAATCCTTCCTCCAAATTAGTAGATTCCTCTCCCGTTGTAATGTGCGACAAGTGATCTCGTCTTGCATTTAGGCATTCAGGCTTCACCACGACCTCAAAGTCATATTGTTGGAACAATAAGATCCACCTGCACATGCGCCCCCAACATAGGCTTATTAACCAACTATTTTAGTGCGTAATGGTTTGTATACATCTTGAAATGTCCCCCGAGCAAATAGTGTCGATATTTTTGGAGCGCGTACACCACAGCCAACCCCTCGCGTTCGGTGTGGAATAGTTCTTTTCCGCTTTAGACAACCTGCAGCTTAAGAATGTGATAGGGTGATCCAAACCCTCTCCACCCTCCTGTGTGAATACTACACCCAGCGCTATACATGATGAGTCAACATAGACATAAAGTTTCACATCCCATTTTGGGAAGACCAGGATTGGTGCAGAGGCCAATTTCTCTTTTAGTACATCCAGGCTCTTCATGTAATCATCATTCCAGTAGAACGTGACATCCTTTTCAACTGTTTCTCCATTGGAACAGTGATCTGAGCATAGCTTTTGATGAACTTCCTGTATTACCCTATATGCCCCAAGGTAGCGCGCAATTGTTTAACACTTCATGGTGCTTCCAAATTCAGAATTACTGCAATCTTCACAGGGTCTACCATTAGTCCCTATTTGCAGACCACATATCCCAACAGCTTCCCAAAGGGAATGAGGAATGTACACTTCTTGAGGTTCAACACAATTTGGTGTCGTCGGCAAGTATCCATCATCAAGCGTAAGCTCACTATATGGTGCTTAACCAATCCAAATACAGTCCAATCATCCAGATAGACCTCCAGGAATTTTTGGATATATTCTTTGAATGATGCAACAACTATGCGCGAAAAGTTGTCTAGCATGTACTTCAACCCAAACAGCATAATGTTGTATTAAATGCAGCCCCACTCAGTCGTGAAGGTGGTCTTGCTCCTGTCTTTCAGTGTGATTTTGATTTGGTGGTACCCAAAGAACCCATCAGTAAAAGAATATGCTTCTTGCCTGCTGAAAATTTTCCAATACTTCATCTGTGAACGGAGTTGGGAATGGGTCATGCACACTTGCATCATTCAACTTCCTGAGGTCCACACATATTCTTATATCGCCCTTCTGCTTCTTTTCCTGCACTACCATAGGACTTACCCAGTCAGATTCTTCCACTTGCTCGATGATTCCAGCTGCGAGCATTTTGTCTAGTTCTACACGGACCTTTTCCTTGTACTTCAGATTCAAGTGATAAGGCCTTTGCTTAACTGGATTTGCATCGGGTTTTAAAGTGATATTCATCATCCCTAAATCGCCAACGATCCCCTTTAAGTCTATGATCTTGGTCGGGAATAAGTCATGGTACTCGCAGAGTAAATCAGCGACCTTATCCACCATCATGTCATCCCAGTGGTTGTTGAGTGTTGCATACTTCGGTTCGGCCTCCATACCAATGTTTACCTGCTTTGTCTTTACCGGCGTGGTTATGTCAGGGTCATCAATCAATGGCCCTTGAACCTCACGATAGCCTTTCATTTCTAGAATGTTAACTTTCCGCGGATCTTCATCATCTTCTTTAATATTCATGTTGTAACACTCCAGTGCACAGCTTAGCTGCGTCGCCCATTCAGCCTGAAGCACTTCCATTGGCTCCTAGGGTATTTTAAAGATAGTTGCTTTTACTGCTTGTAGTACATCATCAACAGTATCCCACCAACGATCCTCAAATGTGAAGGTTAATAGCAATCCTTCATGCAAGATATCTCAATCGTTCGTTCCATGGTAGAGCTCCGTCTCTATATACAAGTTCATGGGTATAACATCTAGGGTATGACAAAATAGGTGCACCCACTCAGGTTGTTGCTCTTCCCCATAGACCTTTGGCGAGGTGCGCATGTGGATCATCCCATCCGTCATACTTATCTTTTAACCACATCTTAGGCTTCCAAAACCACATGCGCATCATCCTTCTGCACTCGTGCCAGTCCTCAAAGCTTCTTTGGTGCATACCCCACCACCTCATAGGCATAGCATGCAGTGCGCATTTCAAAGCTTCGAAACGTTGTCGTTATGGCACTTCTCTTTCAAATCTACTCAGGAAGTCATCCACCTCACTTAACCCATCATACGTAGGCAGGTCTCTCGCCTCTGTTGATACACAACATAGCGATATCGTCATCATGTTACAGTTCAGTGTGGTTACCTCATGTAACCGGTTCTGCCATCGTTTTATTTCCTTGTATGAATCCGATGTGCATGAGCTTTCACACTCCCATGATATTCGCCCATCCATGGTTGGATTCACCCAATCTTGCTCTCACGCGATTATCTTGTAGATGCAGTCCAAGTCATCGTCGCTATCGTAGTTACGCACCAGCTCCGTGTAGCGCGATCCTTCTATAGGGTTTAAAGGTACAACTACACGCAAAGATTTTTTCTCAAAAATATTCTTGTGCTTCTTCATATTTATGACTCCATTCATGTGAGTGGCCTAATCTATTCCTAATAGCGCGGGGTAGGGATTGTTATCATCAACAATCTCTATCACTTTGAAATCTGCTAGCGCGCTTTCTCCTTTCCTATCTACTGTGATTCCCTATAATCGCCCCATAGGTAGGATCTTTTGTTGGTTCACCATTCGTAGTTGGCTAGGAGACCATTGCAGTGTAGGCCTCCCCATGCGCTTCCATGTCTATTTTGGCAAAACATTCGTGTCCGATCCTAGATCCATAATCACTTGGTCCATATCATATTCTCCAATCTGCGTGGTCAATTTCATCTCCCTTCCCGTTCACGTGATATTATTTCTGAGCTTCCAGACTACGATCGGTTCTCCATGCGTAGTCCCAGTGCATCTATTTATGAGCTCTTGCAGCCCCTTTATATCCTTGCTACTGCGCAACAACTTCATGCATGTTTCCAGGAATGTAGTGAGCACTGATGGGTCCATTTTTGGCTCTAGTCTGTCTTTACTTCTTGAAGTGGAGGCATCAGCGAAGCTCCTCTTGGCTTCCATGAAGGTCTCCTTAGCACGCTCCAAATCAAATTTTGGTTCCTTCGTTGGAGCTTTGTGAACCCAAGTACTTTCTTCAGGTTGCTTGCCTTTGTCATCCCCTGTCGTAATTCCATTTTGGAGCATGATATTTACATTAGGGTCTTCCTCACGTGGCTCAAACCTCATCATTTGTAGGTTCTGATTCAGGGGAGGTTGGAGTGCTCCTTTATTGTGCAACCTTGCTATCAGTGTGAGACAATCCTCCGTCTCATGATCAAACAATGTACAATACAAGCATGATGGTCATGTTGGATTCATACAATCGTAGGCATAATGCCCTAGCCCTCTACAATTGTAACATATCAACTATCCGCAACCTCTTCCTGGTCCCCCTCCACCTTGGCCTCGTTCGCACCCATGAAATCCGGTGCGCGCCATCCCTGTGTTCTAATCGAAGGGCCGCACTTTGGCCTGAACTCTGTAGGTAGGAATTTGATCCATCATCAGCTCATAACTTCTACAAGTGCGATCATCATGTCCCACTGACCTATAGAAATTACAGAACAACTGTTGTGAATTCTGTGTATACTTCTATAATAAATGGCAGTTATATGTAGCATGCTTTGCTCCTATTTTACAAATTGCACACCATAGTGTAGGAACTGTGCTCATTCTTACTTGTGCCTTTGGTCTCAGTGGCATTTCCCTTCCTCCTACAAGGTAATTCACAAACACCGGGCAATAGTCCTTTTCGTGCCCCCGCCCTTGCACTTTACACACCATACCTCATCGTGCACCTCTAACCAGGTTGTTCTGTCTTGTTTCAAACTCTGCATCTCAAGGCACAATTTTTTCAGTCGTGCGTGAATCTGTTGAACTCCCAGGTTGGGATCTTATATCGGGGTCTCATGCAATCTCATCATGACCTCCAAGGCCTCAGCCTGAGTGGTTAGCCTCTGTTGTGACAGCGCATTCCGTAGATGTAGCGTTAAGAATGCTACAAAACATTCACGATGTTGTCCATTTGTTAACATCATTTTAGCTTCGCGAATTGTGCACTTCAGTCTTTGATCCAACTCCCAAGGTGTCTCAACTAGTAGCATTATGATTTCCTTGAACCTAATGATCAAATACGCCTCTAACTTTGGCCTGCTAAATTCTTTGTTTAGCACAGCTTCGATATCCACAATCCCCGCATTCGAATTATCATTGGAATTCTTAATGTACCAGGTCAGCATGTGATCCTGCAGAGCGCTAACCAACGCCGCCTTCTTTATATTGTCATATGTGACTCCCTGTGCTTCCCATACAGCTTTTATCACGAACCAAAACTAGTCTAGATCTTGATTCCCTACTCCCTTGAACACTGGTAGCTTTATCACGCTCAACATATTGCTTCGCAGTGGTGGCGGAGGTGGTATGGGCGAAGATGGGGGTGAAGACGATGAAACTGGTGGTGGTGTGGGTGGGGGTGGTATATGTAGAATTCTCTGCCTTATCATATTGATGCACTTCTTGGTGAGACCTTTGCGAGCTCTTCTCACCCCCTTGCAGAGGTGAAATCAAGGGGCTAGTTTCTATTTCTGTGCTACCTTCATTTTTGTAGGTTCTCCCACTTCCTGTAGCCCCAAACTTTAATTTATTCACATAATGTGTTTTTCACACAGTAGCATTTTAATCCAAGTGTTCAAATATTTAACATACTTACCTCGTGGTCCTTTGAGAAAGCATCGTTTTGCCTCGCTATAGCTGATTGAAGTATCTACCACGAACTCGGTGATGAATCCTCCTATGATTCAATCAATCTAGTGACCAATAGCGCACGCAATCCTATCCTCTGATGCTTCCAATCTGCTCACAAATTCTAGAGTCCACACAATAGGTCTATTGAGTTTACACCCTCCATGGCTATCTGCTAGTTTCACGATCCACTCGTATAGCTCAGTAGGAAAAAACACGAAGAAAATTTCACGGATCTCTATATATAAGTAGCAGTCTAACCATTCTTCCTTTGATAGTCGCGGATTCCTATTTTCCTACGCCGCGAACTCATGAATCTTTATGTCCAACCAATCTTCAATTCCTTTCTTTTTCAGATTCCAGTGATATGACATCTGACATCTCTATGTAGATCCCAATCCCAGCAACGAAACCATTTGTTGGCATGTTGGGGCTTGACCCAGGTTTGAAGTTAATTAGCCAAACAAATCCCTGTACTACTGGCCCTTTCGGCAACACTTCGCCAAGCACAGACTGAGGTCTCACCTGTAGTAGTATGGACGGAGGTGTTGGAGCCAACTTTCTGCACCCTTGAGATGTCTGAGAGGTTTGACTAGTCCAACAGTTCGTCCCTTCGCGTAGGTTTCTTTATGCACTTCTCAGACCTTCGTGCCCTGATATACTTGTCTTTGTGCAGCCTTAACAAGGGGTTATGGAGTTTTCGTGCTGCTAGAGTAGCGCACTTATTCCCTTAAGTCGTACTTGAGATCTTACTTATCTTACTATGCTTTAGTCAATTATATTCACGTAAATGGATGTCTTACTTTATATTTATTACAACACACTCATAAGGGTTCACGCAGAAAATAAACAGTACACATGCAATTTTAAACCCAATCATATAATTAAACAGGGAAAGATACACAGTAATATGGCAAACTTCTCTTTATTAATTCTTCTAATGATTACAGACTCGACCTATCCTGCGCACTCAGCTACAGGGGTCTGCGCACTTAGTTGCGGACTACTAGGCCTTTGCACACTCAACTGCAGAGCCTTCTCCTACTCTACGACCCAAGAACACTTTACACTTCACCTCAATCTCTTAGACTCATCATGCTTTTATGCTATTCTCCATCCGCTATCTCTACACTTGAGCCTCGCTTTATTTATACAATCCCAAGGTCCATGGACCATGGGTAGGTCTATCAAGCTGACATTACATTCCAAAACCAAGGGCAGAAAACCCTGTGACTTTATTATAACTTTTCATTTCATGCCCATAATTCACAGAGTTTTTACAAAAGACTTGGTCAAAACATGGGCTTTAAGCCCCAAAACTTGACTTAGGGGGATTCCATGCCCAACAAGGGTGATTTATTTTTGACATTTTTTAGTGCATAATAAATCCTTTAAATAAAAAGGCTAATTTTGTAAGTGACCATTATGTCGGTGAGTGCTCTAAAAGTGACACTATTATGCTTGGAACTATTAGTGCTTTGTCTAATGATGTCAGGACTGATGGGGTTGTAAGTCGCTTGTGTAATCAAGGGAGGGAGGGTGGGGGGGTCATGAACAAATATGTGAAGGAAGCTCAACTAATTGCATTTCTTATTTGACATTTTCCAATTAAATAGTTATTATCCAATATTAAATGAAGTGTCTTTGTAATGCGTATGAGAAAGAAGTGTTTCAGGGGAAAACCCCCTCGCACACTTCTACTACACACCTCCCTCTTTCATTTTGTGGAATGTGTAAGTGCAAGTGATGGTAAAGTTAAAACTTTAATATATTTGATTAAAATATTTGTGCGAAGGTGAATGTGTAGAGGTGTGGAAGGAGAAACATGGAAATTGACATTGACACCAATACTAACACCAAGACTCTTAATGTTTTTTCCTCTTTTTTCATTTTAAACTTATTTTTTATTTTAAACTTTTATAGATTCAGTTGTGTGGGAAAAATGTGTATAGATCCATTAGTGTGTGTGGAATGAAGGGTGTGTGGAAGAGGGAGTATATGTGTGAAAATATTTGGATGGATCCTTTAATGTGTGTGGAATGATGTGCGGAAGAGGGGGTATTTGGTGGATAATAGGGGTGAAAAGGGAACATTTTTTGTAGACATGAAATTATTTTAACTTTAAGCCTTCGAACATAGTTTTGAAAACAATACATCAGATCATCAACATAACAGTGTTGCCACAACTCCTTTTCATCCCAATATCAAATAAAATGAGTCCACTTTGACATAAATTGATATAGATGGAAACTGTGTTCGAAGGATTTGATCATCTAAAATCTACATCAAAGTAGAAACAACGAATCTAGGTATTCATAGTTGCCAAATACTATGTACATTTTTTATTTCACATTTGAGAATTAAATACTTATTATCAAATATTAAATGAAGTATCCTTTTAATTTTTGTAAGGAAGAAGTGTTGTGTGGGGGAATGAGTGTACAAAGTAAGGAATGGAAACTTTCTCCCGCATAACACTACATATTAATAAATTAATTAACAGTTTTGGCTTATTAATAATTATGGTTTAGTCTATTTTTGCAATGTAATGTGGGGAATATATGTGGAGGTGTATTAAGAGAAACATGGACATTGATAGTGACACTGAAACTAACATAAGGACTCCTAGTGTGTTTTCCTCTTATTTCAATTAAAACTTTTTTTCATTTTAAAATTTTACACATTGAACTATGCGGAGAAAAGGTGTATGGATCCTTTAGTGTGCGCATAATTAAGGGTGTGTTAAAGATACAATATATGTCGTAGAAAATGTGTATGGTTAATGTGTGTGTAATGAAGGGTGTGTGGAAGATGGGGTATTATTGGGAGAATGGGGGTGTAGAGGGAACATTTTATCGTATACATTGTTAATGTTTTTATTGTTATATGTTGTATCAGTTACTTTAGCCCAATTTACTTCTTCATTAACAATGCATCCAATTAATAACAATGTAACCAATCATAAACTGTAACTGGAGATAGAACAATATATACAATGACAAAGAAGACAACAACACAACCATAAGAGACAACATAATGGTACAAGATTAGAGAAAAACTCCACAAGGGGGAAACCCTTTCAAATATTCTTCTTTAATAGATTGTCATAAAAAGTTTTCAACAGAGAGTAAAATTATCCCAATACATATATTTGCAACGAAGATTTACAAAATAGATCTATAGATCTACAGAACTATATATTAGCAGAGAGAAACCTAGATCTACTAGATCACTAAAGCCAATTGTCAAACTCAAGGTGAAAACCTTGGATGCTCTCAGCAAAACTAAATGTGTGCATCCAAAACTCCTTGGATGCTCTCTCGGACACTATGTGAGGGCATCTGTGACTACTCGGATGCTCCCAGGAAGACTATGTGAGTGTGTCTAGGTCAAACTCATCCAGAGCTAGTCCAAACCCTCTAGTGCTCTCTTTCAGTTACTAAATTTGCATTCGAGACTACCTAGATGCTCTCAGAACCACTCTATGTGAGCATCTGGGGACTGACACCTCCATATCTGCTTTTGAAACCCTGGACACTCCCTTACATTTTTGTGCTAGTGTCTAGGGATCTTTGGATGTTGTCTTGACCACTGTGTGCCAGCATCCAAGGACTAAAATGCACAGTTCTGTGCCTATGTCTAGGAATAAAAAAAACCCTAGATAAGTGTGAGCTTCACCCCCCCCGTGATTGCAAACCCTTACGCGAACTCCATCCGCCAGACGTGTGTGAACCAAGACAAAGAGAATAATAGAAGATGGCTTCATCAATATAATGAAATGAGCTTGAGGTCACTTCTATTTATAGGCTTTCTTGAGGGTCCACTTGGGGTTGAAGTCGACCTAACCAATTTCACATGTGTTTAGGGCTGACCCATTCCCTAATACACGTATGAATAAAAGAATTCAAAAATCAACTTCTGCTTCACCAAATAGGGTGATCTTTAGGTCTATTTTGGTCCTCTCAAAAATAGTAATTTAATGCAAGAATCATCTCGATCATGAGTTGTCTAATGTGGAATTTGACCCTATTTGAAAAAATTAATGCTCCCTCTCAACTAGGAAGAATTTCACCTACCAATATCTGCCAGTTAATCTTCATATCATCTTATCATTTTGTGCTCATGCTTTGACTTTCTCTGCTCACCTCTATATGCTAAAAATTTCTTAGATTGAAAGTAAGAATAATCAAGGAGAAATATCATTCACCCATACTAAGCAATAGGATAACTCATCATACAGGAGAGCACATCTTTGACTCTGGAATCTAATCGGGGAGATCATCCTCAACCCAGAATATCAAAAGGGGAGAAAAATCTCAACCCAATCCTATTACCTATTGATATTCCCAGCAATGACTCAATAGTAATGTGGTAGAACACCTAGATCATAATCGACTTGGGTTGTACACCCCAAGTACATTCTCAACTCGTTGGCCAAATGAGGAGCGATATTCCCAACAAGCTCTGCTTGTGGGTATGATGTCAATTGGTGTATACTCTACAAAGACTGGACATGGAAGAAACATTCTCCGATCTTATGAAGATAGGGTAGTAGTATATTCAACCATATGGGTAACAAATAGGGGAATACCATTGTCTAGAGATCCCTCAACCCCAGGAGCTCTCTATCTAAATTCTTCACCTTGGGAGCTCAATCATGGTAGGAAGAGTTGGCTCAGTGTTCTCGATTAGCGTTTCCCCTTATCCGGAGGGACCATATCCATTAATCCAAGCTACTCTCTACAGAACAATAAATTTCCTTTCAGTAATGCCTTGGTGATAATATCTGCAATTTTCTCATTTGTCGATATGTGATGGAGTATAACAGTTCCTCTCTACACCATGTCTTAAATAAAGTGATATTGAATATCAATTTGCTTGGATTTGTCATGGAAGATGGGATTCTATTCCAAACAGAGGCCACTCTTGTTTTCACAATATATCATTGTAGTGTCTAAGACCTCCTCAAATATCTCTCCAAAGAGATTCCTCAACCAAGCTACTTCAAAGCTAGCCATGCTAGTAGCAATCTATTCTGCTTCGACAGTGCTCAATGCTACAGAATTTTGTTTCCTGCTCATCCAGGATATCATGGCAGATCCAAGGCTAAAGAAACATCCATATGTACTCATTTTGTCGATAACAATTCCTTCCTAGTCAGCATTAGTGTATCCATGAAGTTGAACATCTCCGGCATAATATATCAGATCAAGTGCGATTGACCCATGCAAATATCTCAATATGTGTTTGGTATCTATCTAATGTGCATGGATGGGCTCAGTCATGAATTGACTCAATGAGTTTACCTCATAACATATATCTGGATGGGTCTTCATAAGGAACATCAGAGCCCCAATTAGTTATCTATCCTTGGATGGATTTTCCAAATCGAGTCCTCCAACTTCTCCACATAACTTCTTAAAGTTCATTTCCGTCAGTGTAACTATGGATTTGCATTCATTCATTACAAATATTTCTAGTAGCTTCACGACGTATTTTCCTTATGAAAGGAAAATCTCACTAGTTCTTTGCCATGCCTCAAGGCCAAGAAAATAGTTTATGAGACCAAGGCCTTTCATCTCAAATTCAGAGGCTAGCTTTCTCTTACACTTGATCATCAAAGGCTCACTACCTGTCAAGAATAGATCGTCAACATATAAAACCAAAATTAATGGCATACCTTGGACTACCTTGAACTAGAGGTTGGGATCAGCATTGCTTCTTGTGAATCCCAACTTCATTAAGTAACTCTTAATGCATGCATACCAAGCTCAGGGAGCTTGCTTCAAACCATAAAATTCCTTCTTCAACCTGTAAACATGTGTTCTTCGATCTTCCACTTCAAATCCCTGTGGTTTTTAACATATACTTCTTCCTGTAACATGCCATGAAGGAAAGTGGTATTTACATCCATCTGATGAAGATTCCATCCTTAACTAGCAGCAAGGCAAACTATCAAATGGATGGTTGTATATTGAGCCACTGGAGTAAATATGTCTTCATAATCTTCTCCCTCTTTCTGAGATAATCCTCAAACTACGAACCTTACTTGTATTTCTCAATGTTGTCATCAATTCCATGTTTTCTCTTGAATAGCCACTTTGAAGTCATAACAGATTTCCCATTCTTTCTTGGTAAAACATCCCATACATCATTTTTCACAATCTATTCATATTCCTCAGCCATAGCATCCTTCCAAACTTGTTCTTTTATTTCTTCTTTGAATGAAGATAGTTCAGCTTGAATCATAGTGCTCATGGCTGCAACATATCCTTGATACCTGCATAGTTTCTTCCTTTCTCTAAATGATCTACGAATGGGAACATTTATTTCAACATTTTGTAGAGTATGGTGGAACCAAAGTGGTCTCTTCCTAGTAGGAGGATCACTTGGTGGATGATCTAATAGATCCATAGGCCCCATGGGATCATTAACCATATCAAACTTAGGCATGAAAGGATCATCTAGAATATCCCAGTCAACATTCTCTTTCTTGGGAGGAGGAGGTGGAGGAAGATCTATTGCTTTTCCAAGAGATCCATCTTCATCAAATGTTACATCCCTGCCAATTTTTAATTTCCTCTAACTAGGAATATATATTCTATATTCTTTAGAGTTTTCACAGTAAGCCAAAAATGTACCTTTTCTTCCTGAAGCTTCCAATTTTTTCCTGTTATCCTTCGGCACACGAAAATATGTAGGGCATCCAACTACAAGAAGATGATAATATCAGGCTTGACACCTGTGAATATTTCTTCGGGGGTCTTGTTTCCTAACGCTTGATGAGGCACCCTATTTTGAGCATATACAACAACAAATGTGGCTTATGGCCAAAGGAACTTTAAAACTTTTTTATCATGAAGCATGGCATGGGAAACTTCTAATATAAACCTATTATTCCTTTCATCTAAACGATTATGTTTAGGAGTATATGGCACAATTTTTTCCTTCTTGATCCCTTCTTTCTTAAAAAATGTTATGAATTTGTTTGACATGTATTCCCCTCCATTGTCAGACCTAAATACTTTGATTATCTTTCATGTTTCATTTTCAATCAAGGCTTTGAATTCCTTTAAAATTTCAAAGGCTTAAGGTAGTATATCCATGTCTTTCTTGGAAATTCGTCAATAAAGGTGATGTAGTATAGATGACCACCGATGGAATGTACAGGTATTGTACCACACATATCGAAATGAATGAGATGGAGGATGTCATTTTCCTTGTTCTTACTAGAGGGAAATGATCCCCTTGTTTTCTTTCCACTTGCACAACCCAGAGAAACTCCTTCATGATGAGCTTGAACATCAGGAATAACTGAGACCAATTTCTTCAATTTCGGAAGAGCATCGTCGTGTAAATGAGTCAGCCTGCGGTTCCATAACTCGCTCAGATGATTGGTATTATGAACCAATGCTAGAAGTAGCCTTCTAGTGACTCTATAGGGTCCTCCAATTCTCGATCCTAATGTGAATGCATCTCTCATAGGTGAATCAGCAGGCCAAGTAAAAAATTTCCTTTGATTAAGGCAACTCTCATCCCTTTATCTTGCAATGCAGATATAGATACCAAATTCTTCATTAGTCCTGGTACATACATAACATCATGCAACAGAACTAATTCCCCAGAATACAACTGAAATTTGATGGACCCAAAGCCTTTCACGGGATGAGTGGATTTGTCTCCAAGAATGATATTAAGCTTAGTCTCCCTCTCTACCAGATTAGAGAGGACTTCCTTGTATCCAAAGAAATGATGAGTAGCCCCACTATAAACCAACCAACTATCACACGAATTTGATGGAGAAGAACTAGTAAGGGCAGAAATAAGAATGTATTCATATTTATTTACAACATTAATTTCATAAACGGGATCCCTTGACTTCTTTTGATGTGGATGATCTTCTTCATGGTCGCTTGAGGAGT